>VZRF01012009.1:1022439-1040520 GCA_013396875.1 Vireo altiloquus | reverse complement strand
GGGCGGGGCGGAACCCTGACGGACAGCTCCGTCCGCCAATCACCGTGCGGCAACGCGCGCCGCGCGCCGCGGCCCCGCCCACCCGCGCTGCGCGTGCGCCGCCGCGGTTACCCATGGGATGTGTAGTCGTTCAACTCAACGCCTTCTGCGCTGGATTTATTTATATTATTTTTTAAATCTTTTTCTTTCGGTTTTTTTCCTCCCCGTGGGTCTGATGGGGGACAGTGGGGGCACCCCCAGCCCGGTCATCGTGGTCACAAAGCCCCCACAAACATGGGGTGTCGTGGATGTAGGATCTCATCGTGTGCCCCACAGCCATGGGGTGCATCAACATGGCGGCGCCCCGGCTTCTAGGCCTGGAGCATCCTGCCGGCTCTCACAATTAGCATGCGAGCCTCATTCCCGGCTGGCGACTCATTATTCCCGCCAGGGCACCGGCAATTTTGTTCCTCACTCCCCCCACGGCATCATCCCAAGGTGGGAGGGGGAGCAACCTGCCCTGCACCCAGTTTTGGCGTGAGTCACCCCGGGCAGGGCATGGCTTCCCCTCCCTGCTGACTAACCCCGGCCCTGGGGAGATGCGGCACTGGGGTGACGCAGGGTTTTGGGGCGGAAAACAGCCCAGGGGTGAGCGGGGAACGATGCCTCTTCGATGGGCTGTGGGCTCATGGATGGACGGAGGGGCCTGAACCCCAGGCACAGCTTCGGGGACTGAGGGTGGGGAGGCTGGCGGCAGATGTGGGTCATTGCTCTGAGGAGGGAGAAAAGGAGAAAGAATTCAGAAGAGGAAGAAGGAGAACAGAGGGGAGAGAGAAGGGGGTGGTGAAAAGGGGAAAAGAGGAGAGGAGATTAAGAGGTGTGAAGAAGAGAGGGGAAAAGGAAGAGAGGGAGAAGAGATGGTGAGCAGGATGAGAGAGGAGGAAGAGGACAGGAGAGAGAAGGGAGAAGAAGAATAGGAGAGGAAGAAGAAGAGGGGAGGAAGAAGTGAGGCCACACACGAGACCAGCAGAACCCATCCATCCCCTCTGGCACCTCACAACCATCCCACCATCTCCCTCTTGCAGGAGGGAGGCACAAGGAGGGTGAGGGGCTCTGCACGAGGCTGAAGCACAGGGTGCTGGCGAGAGGAGGAGGAGGAGGAGGAGGAGGAGGAAGGCAGAGATCCCTCTCCCTGCTTTCTAGGACAGTGCAGGAGGCACAGCCACCGCATTTGGCTGCCCGTCCCTGGGGAGCCGGTGACTCCCTTTATTTAGAACCAGTTCCGTGCTCCCAACGACCTCGTTCCTGCCAGGGGGAATCGAGGCACATCCCAGCCCCAAGTACCACCACACAGACAGGCAGAGCGATGCTTTCTGCTTTTATTCATTAATGCAGCAATCTATACAAGAAAAAAAAAAAAAATGAAACCATGAAATTCCAAACCCTGACAGTGAAGAACCAAATTCTTCCTAAGAATCAACCGGAATTAAAAGATTCCCCCACGTCAGACTGTACATAAAATAATCTCTGCCCCATTTACAGCGTTTCACACAGTACTTCTCGTATCTCAAACTTCAGAACTGTACAACTTTGTTACAAACCACGCTTTTTCCTAGGAAAAGCTCACAGAAAAAAATATTGCCACTTTTAAATTTTATTTATTTATTTTTATTGGTAACAAAAAAAACAAAACAAAACAAAAAAATTAGAATCTTTTAAAAAACAAAAATTAAAGTCAGCCAGAACTTCTAAGTGTGGGCAGGGGAAGGAGTAGAGACATTTCTCAGCCCAATGTTTCTCCTCCCAATGGGGAAAGGGAACACTTTTGACAGATAAAAGACTCTTTGCTGCTGGTGGGGGTCTAGACCCCAATCCCCCCCGAGCCCTCCTCAAAGCCTGGAAACTGTTTTGATCCGTGGGCTTGGATAATTCTACCACTGACCCTTCTTGAGATACGCTAACAGTAACAAACCCCAGTTCCTCCTGTTCTTTGCAGAAAAGCAGGGATGAATCCCACCTTCCTCCCCCTTCCTTAGGAAAGGCAGTTCTCCTGGTCTGGGCTGTGGGTCTGGGCGCGTGGATTGTCACACTGCATGTAGCTCCCAGTTTGGGGCTGAGCACGGACACACTGTGGGTGGATGGAGAGGTTGGACCACACAACCGGATCTGACACAGGGCAAAGCCAGCAGGGTCAAGGCTGTGCATGAGCCCGGCCCAGGGAGCAGACAGAAGTTTTGCCTCCAAACTGGAGCTCATCCCACTCCCTGCTCAGCACCAGCCCCATGCCACTAGCCTGACCTGATGCCTGTGTGCAGCCCAACAGAAAAAAACCAGGAATTCCGAGCCACAGTTTCACCGGACAGGTTACAGGAAGGATCCAGACCTCTGGATCCGTATGAAAAATGTCTTCTAGTTTCGAATCCAGGTTTCACTCCGATGTTGTTCAGTGCAAAAGAGTTAAAAAACCATGTTATCTACACATATACATCCGTGTCTATAGAAAATGTCTGTACAAGTGGGAAGATGGGCCTGCCTGCACGCTGGGGACTGCTCTCCTGAGGGATGCTGCAGGTTCTGCCCGCTTGCATCCTGCTCCCTCTCTCCAAGGTGTCAAGCCCCAACCAGCCAGGTTAAAAACCAAGAATAGATCGTGGCTGGAGAGGAGCTCCTCCTGTCCCCCCAGCCACAGCTGCTGGCTCTGACCCACCGCAGGGATGGGAGGAGGGAAGGAGGGGAAGCTCCCGAGCAGGACATGCAGGAATACCAGAGCAAGCTGGGAAAGGATACACCTACAGACTGCACAAGGACCAGCATGAGGTGATGGCTGGGACCAGGCTAGAGGTAAGACCTCAGGATGTCCAGAGACAAAGCCAGCACCTCATCCCATCGGAGTCCTGCTCTGGGAAGCAGCTGTGCAAAGGCCAGCTGCTCCAGCTTCATTTTGAGTTGACACCAGGGTGGAGTATCCATATTGGAGAGGTAGGGATAAAACTGGGAGCCAGGAGGGGAGAGGGGAGAGCCAAGAGCTCTGGCAGTGACCCATGTCACCATCTGCACCCACAGCAGAGCCCAGCACCATGACGGGCACGGGGCATAGCCAGGATGGATCCAGAAAGACAAAGCCATCAGGAGGAGAAGGGATCTCTGCTCCCTGCGTGCAGTTTTGCTATCTGGGAATGCCAAGCTTTCCAAAACAGGGGGTTTGTAGCCAAGAGTTGGCCTGGATTCGCAGCAGAAAGCTGGGAGGGTGAGGAACATCACTTTAAATGCTACATGTGGTCTGAAAATGGCATTTTCAAGGTTTCACAAGCAGCAGAAGCACAAACTTTTGGATCTCTGGACTGACAAGACACGTTCCTTTGGAGGCTGTGCCTCAGCATGGAGCCAGTAGGGGCTTTCCCCAGGACAGCCATTGGATAATCAGAGACAGGCAGTGGGGATCTCACCAACACCCCCACAGGCCAGCACTGTGCAGAAAGTGATGGCAATGTCCTCTGAGCTCCTGTGACAAGATCCAGCCTGAGCAGAACCCAAACACCAGCCGAAAATCAGCGGGGAAGGAAAAGGACAGTGGGACCCAGATGTCAGCAAATGTCCTCGATCAGCACTGCAGGGAACAACGCCTGGGTGGTTGTTTTAGACCAGGAGCCCCTCAAGACAGCAGCAAACAGGTTTCAAAATATATTACATCTTTTTTATTGCCAAGCGTGCAGACCATGAAGTGCGTGGGGGACACAACGCTAAGAAAAACTACAATTGGAGGGAGGGCAAAGCAGTAAAAATTTAAAAATAAGACTACTCCTTACAACTGCCAACACTTGGGTTCAAAGAATCAGCTGGAGGAAGTTTTCCTTAAAAGTACAGCTCTAAATATGGCGTTGGGCCCCAAACTTCGCAAACATCAAGGCTTTGGTCTGGGCTAACACAAACCAGGTGGGAGAAGAGGATGATGATGGCAGATGTTCTAACACAACTCCACAGGGCTGAATGCCTGATTCTTCTCAGCATTTCTTGTAGTAACCAGAAAACTCCCTATCCCAGGAACACACATAGGAATAAGCCAGGAGAAAGCAGGCAACTTCAGTGCTGGATGCACTGAACTGGGGCCAAACTCAGCCCCTGCAGTGTCCCTGCTCCCAGAGCCAGCCTTGGAGGGGACAGAGCTGCTCAGCTCCCCCAGGGCCACGGCAGCTCCTGTTCCTGCTCAGTCAGAGCACAGCCGGTCCCTCGGGATGGGACACTGTGCCGGGAATGCTGCACCGACTCAGCTCTCTCCACCTGGAAGGGGCAGTGGAGAACAGCTCTTCTCAGGGGTCCCAAGGCACAAGCCCTCACAAGCACAGCGTCTCCTACTCCTCTTCGCTATCCCCAGCTCTGGGAAGCAGCACATGCTCAGTGTGATCCCTCACTTGGCAGCCCTGAAATTCCAATATGGATCTCGGGACAATGCTGGGCCAGGTTCCCTTTCTCCTCAACCACAGCATGCCCCCAGTCAGACCAGCACTGAGAAACCAGAGCTCTAGTACATTCTTCTCGGAGAGGGCAGCGCAGGGACACAAGGCTGCGAGCCCACGCTGGCTTGAGAAAAGGGTCTCAAAAGGAAACCTACGGCATTTAAAACACTAAAGTGCAACAGAAATGTCCTAAACCCTTTGAAATGGATCGCAGCAAGAGAGGTCTGCAAAGCTTCAAACTTCCAGTTACTGCAGGGCACCCTTAAAACAGACCCAACGACCACCAGGTAAGAACAGACCAAGGAGCCCTTTGGTGAAACAAGGAATACGAGCCCACCACGGAATTTCAGCTCCTGGGGTCAAACATCATATTTAGAACATTTGGAAAGGAAAAGTGTTAAAGCAAAAAAAACCAAAACAAAACAAAAACCAAAAATACAATTCTTGAATCTTGCGCAATGAAACAGTTAAACTTTTTGGTGTTTTCAAAAGAAATCCCAACAGACAACCTGGCATAACTTTATCTGCCTCCTAAGGGAGAGATGCCCACTTGACCCATGACTCAGGACACCATGTGCACTGGACATGTTCCATCCTCATGTATGTCTCAGCATTCCTCCATTCATAAAACCAAATCCTTCCTGTTTACTCTTCAGCCTGAAAGGAAAAACCAAAACTGAAGCTAGATGGAAGATAGCCAGAGGGAGGAGAAAGTTTTCACAGACTGGAGGCCAAATCTCATCAGCTCCATGAGCCTGGAAAGTGCAATCCTCAGTGTCGCCTCATTTTAACTTTCCTGGCGGGGCTGCCGTCCTCCTCTTCCTCGTCACAGTCCTCCGTGTACTCGTAAGACCTTCGCCAATAGTTCTCGGAGCTGAAGTTGCTCCGTCTCCTATGTTTTGGTAAGAGGACCGAGCGCCTGTTCTCCTCCTTATCCATTTCTAGAATCCGTGGCCTACAAAGAGGGAGAAAACAGGGGTGAGAGCACAGCACGACGGGATCCAGGCATTCTCCTGGACACTATCTGCAGTTTACTTGCAGTGATAGCTGTGTCTGTTTTCCCACTGCTTTCCCAGCACTGGGTACTTGGCAGAGCAGGAACAGATCACCAAGCTGCACCTCCCAAGGGGAGCTGAGAACTTTGCTACAATGGGCCAGTTCCTTCCCTTCCCAAGGCAAGCTTTGGCCTTTACCTCCACCAGGAACCCTTCCAGTCACCTCTTTTTTTACTTTCAGCTTGTGGCCCCAAGAAATATCCCTTTGGCAGAGGGGTCTGTCTCTACCACAGCAGAATTTAGAGCACAGAGCTGAGCTCCTTATGGTGCAAGATCACACCACAGCTCCAAAATCCTTTGTCCTCTCAAATATTAGCACAGTGCAATTGTTATTTCTGCAGAGCTGCCTCTGATCATTTCATAGTAGGACTGGGCTGGTGGGCTGCACACACCACTTATTTTATCTGAGTGGTTCCTAAGAGATCCCACTATGATATCCATGAGAATTACCTGTTATACTGGACTCTCTGAGGCCAGAGAAAGAGAAAAACATGTTTTTCACACCCATCTGCTGCAGGAGCCTATGCAAGCCATCCCCCACAGCCTGATAAGGTCACATCAGGCTGAAAAACAGCTCTGACGGATGTGCACATTTGTCCCGCATGATCGCTCCCCTAATCGGACACCGGCCCACTGCGTGCTCCCAGGGAAGCTGCATCTGCAGCCCAGCTTCAGTTCCTCATCCATCTTCCCAGCCTGCATCCAGGTGAATGAACACTGCTCACAAACAAACCATCCCCACCCTCCTCCCTCCAGGACAGGTTCAAACAGAGCTGGGAGGACAAAGCAGCCAAGCCCTGCGACCAAATCAACTTTTGGGTTGTACCCATTGTGCAGAGAATGCCATCTGGATCCTCAGGAAGCTTTGGAATTGGAATATCCAGGACAGCTGGCAGACTGGCTATCACTCACAGCTATTGGTGTGCTCACACCAAGGTGTTTAAGGGAAGCCTTGCTGCAGAGCTCAAGCTTGTCTGAAACCTCAGCAAGGAGCTTCGCTGAAGGTCAGGCTTGAGCATCCACACAGTCTGGTTTCTCACACAAAAATATACACACGCAGCTCTGAAATCAAAACAGGCCTGAGAAGCTTCCCAAGAAGTCCTTAACCTTTCCCAGATAGCAAACCCCCACATTCCCTCCCAGGACTGCTTTCATAATATAGTTTAACGCAGCTGCACAGGTTGCTTGGCAATAGAGGTCAAAAATGATTAGCTGCAGGGAAACTATTGTTCTGAACGACTGCATTATCAAAAGCCAGCCAAATCTATTGCTTCTTCATTATGCCACTCACAGGATAAACAATGTAAGCTGCTTACAGCCAGAGCTCAGCCTCCACAAGTCTGGGAGGAACATATAAAGAGCTCATTCTGATAAAACAGATCTGGGCATTGCAGAAAGCACCTGGCAGGTGCAAATCAGAATGTTTTAAAATGTGTTCCAAGGCCAGGAACCTCAGCCATGCACTGATCCAGAGACCTTGTCCCAAACACCACTCTCAGGAGAAATAATCCTACCTGTGGGCAGCATCAGGATCTGCTTTGCGATGGGACCGCTTTGGTTTCAGGATCTGGTCCCGGTTGCTTCCCGACAGGCGGTCAGAGTTATAACCTGGTGGCAACACAGAGCTACTCAGGGATTTTGTTTCCAATCGAGGTGCATCTAGTCTTGTTCTGCAAATATTTAAAGAGAAGAGAGTTTGCAAGGAGTTTCTACAGAACCACCAGTGCTGCAGCAGAACCCTCCATCCCAACCACACAGCTCGGGAGAAGGGGCAGGAATACCAACTCCACAGCACAAACAAGCTGCAGCTTTGTGGTACTAGAAGCTTCACAGAATGGCTTGGGTTGGGAGGGACCTTGAAGATCATCTCATTTCAACCCCCTCCCACAGGCAGGAACACCTTCCACGAGACCAGAGTGCTCCAAGCCCTGTCCATCCTGGCCTTGGACACTGCCAGGGATCCAGGGGAAGCCAGAGCTTCTCTGGGCACCCTGTGCCAGGGCCTCACGACCCTCACAGGAAAGGATTTTTTCCTTCTGTCTAATTTAAACACACTCTCTGTCAGTTTGAAGTTTCCACCTTTATCCTGCCTTGGCTCAGGGAGAAACAGTCATGGGGTGAATGCAAAAGGTGCTGGGCTCACTGCAATCCCAGCTCCGGGATACAGAGCAGAGGTGCTGGCGCAGCTGTGAAATCCTATGAAATCACAGCAACTTGGCAATAACTCACAGCTCCAGTTAAGCCACCTGGGTGGGAGATGCCCATGCAAAAGCATCATCACCTGCAACAGTAATGACTGCTTCCACCTGGAAACTCCCTCCTGCCCACGGATCTCTCGGGGTCAGGTGTTCCTCAGCTTGACTAAGAGGTGCAAAGAGTTGAAGTACGAGTCAGGAGAAGGCGTAGCAAACAGAAGCTGCACCACATCCCTTCCAGCAGCTCTGCACACACTCAAGCTATGCTGGAGAGCAAGCATGGCTCATCCCAAAGCAGAACTGTCGCAGGACTGTAGCCATGCACAGTTGGAGGAGGTAGCAAAAATGAAGGGGGAGAGTCACTACTTGCTCTCCAGTGCTGAACTTTAGCTCCTGAGGGAGGTTTCCACAGGAGAATCCCAATCTAAACTTCCATTAGGAAGCACATCCAGTTGCCAAGTTTCTCTCTGCCATCAGGGAGAGCCTCTTCAGCTAATCAGGGTGATGCCAGACTGGCACAGGCGAAGCTGGGCATGGTAGCCTGAGTTTGCCCAGCATGCCAGAAACAAGGAACACTTCTGCAGGCAGCTGCCAGGCTGGAGTCTGTGACAGTCCACGCTGTTATCCTGAGTTGCTCTCAGCTCCAGGGCTGGACCCAGTCCGCCAAAGGCATTGCAGATCCTGCCTCTGACAAGTGAGGTAGTTTAAATACCTCTCAAATACAACAGCAACTGCAGGGCTTCAATTCAAACAAACCAACCTTCAAACATACTCCCTCTGCCCAGGTACAAGCAGAGGTGACACTAAAATGGAGAACAATGTACCTACCTAACTTAAATAGAGAAACTATATATGAGAGTGGAAGCAGAATGGCAGCAAAAGCCCTCTAAAATGGCTTTCAAGACCTGGTTCAATAGGTCTCATTTCTATACTCGCCTCCCACGTTACCTCTCCCAGCATCTCATAAATTGAGTTCCTCCCCTCCTCTGGCTCAAAGCGCTTCCAAACCCTGCTGGCTCCCGGCAGCCCTGCACTCCGATACACAGGAAACGCTGAGTACTGAAGTGTTTATGACCTGCTTGATAACCACGCTGCTCTGGAGAACCCTGCAAAACCCCACTGCTCCTCCAGCTCCCACAGCTTTGTTCTCCTGCCGCTGTCAGCAAAAACACGCTCAGAGCAGAGGCGAGAGCAGAGCCAGACTCAAATGTCTGGGACGCAGCGAGCTCTGGTGGAATTCAGAGCCAAATATCTCGGCTCCAACTGGGATGATCCAATTGAGCTGATCAGGAAAGCTCAGAGCTGATCCTCACCACGAAAAAGAGGAAGAGGAGTTTTACGAGGCCGCTGGCTGCTCTGGAGCCTCTCATGCTCGCAGGCCACCAGCGGAAGTAGCTGTTTTCCTGGTTGCATAACACCCTGTTCCAGGCACAGTCGCATGATCCCGGGAATGGCGTTTGTGCAGCGATCCACGGCGCGGGGACGCGGCGCAGGCAAAGGGCACGGCGGCCCCGCTGTGCGCGCAGGGACACGCAGGGGACACGGGGAGGTGGCCACCCTCGCCAGCGATAAGCAGCAATTAATAAGCTCTATTTGGCAGCAATCACAGCGCAGCCTTTGGCAAACACTGCCACAGATTCGCCACGGCTGCGGAGGCTACACAGAAATAATTACCAGGGGGGTTATGCCTCGCTCAAGACAAAAATCCTGGTGTGGTTTCATCTGGCCTGTCTGATGGGCAGAGACACTTCTGCTCTGACACGAAGCAAATCAGGCCCCAAAAATCAGGGGGAGGCAGAAGGACACACTGCTGCAGAGGGGTGGCTGAGCAAACAAAGCCAGTAGAGCTCTGTCCTTTCAGCAGGGATGCACCACATCAGCTGGGTACAACCACGGAGACCTCACTACTCCTCCTAGGACTTAAAGGGGGCTTATAAAAAACAGAGAAAGCAACTTTTTACATGGGAAGATGGTCATAAGACAAGAGGAACAGTTTTAAACTAAAAGAGGGAGGATTTAGATTAGATATTAGAAAAAAAGCCTTTACTCAGAGAGCAGTGAGGCACTGGCACAAGTTGCCCAGAGAAGCCCAGGCTGGACTGGGCTCTGAGCAACCTGGTCTAGTGGAAAGTGTCCTTGCCCATGGCAGAGGTTGGAACAAGGTGAGGTTTAAGGTCTCTTCTTGCCCACATGCACTTTGAGGGCAGCCAGGCTTGGCTGAAACAATCCAACACCCTCAGCTTACCAAGACTGGAGAAAGCAACAGACAGAACCAGTTTAAAGAGGTGTGTTCAATATCTGCACCAGTTTGGGCAGCTTTAGCTCATTTATCTGTCTTTTTCAGGGAACTGCTCCACAGCCTGGGACAAGCAGCTTCTCTTTCCCAAAGTCTAACCAAAGCAGCTACAAGACTTGGAGATGCCTCCTTGTCAGCATTTGTGCTGCTTTTCCCTGGCTGCTCCAACACCATGAACACAAAGGTTGTAAGTTCTTATCACAACCTCTCGCCCCAAACCTCACGTGGCCATACCCAGCTGTGGGGTGGTTTGGCTACAGCCTGCCTTTCACTCTACTCTATCTCCTGCCACATCTCATCCTGCCTCCCTGGGTCTGGGCCGATTTTGCCTGACTAATGCCTCAGGGCTGCTGTTTTTCCTGCCTTCATTCCATGGGTTTCTCTAACCAGATGTCCAACTCCACTCCACTGGCTTTGTGCCATATCCTCATAATGTTGCCAGACTTGTTTTGAAACCAACTAAGCCACCCAAAGCTCATCCAGTGTGAATTCAGACCGCTTGCCTGTGAGCCTTATGCCAGCCTGGGCCATAACGACAGCCCTGCCACCAATGCCCACATTTTTGGCTGGGTTTATAGGACTCAAAGCTGTGTATTTTCATTTACAAAGACACTTCTTGACAGCAGAATTACTGCTACCACCTTCAAAGGCACAGTCAGCAGGGGTCAATGTGTGGCAGTCAGATTTTTCGGTCTCCTAGTAGAAGGAACTGATGAGAGAGGACATTCCTAGGCAGAAAAGAAGGTTTTACCAAAGGACTTTGAGGTGGGATTAGCTTACTTTGTCTCCATTTTCTTAACAGCTTTAGGAACAAGCACTGATTGATGAAATGCCATCAAGAGTGCTCTTCTAGGACAGGAAGCCTATTTCTAAAACAGCTTATGAAGCTTGGCTTCCCAACACAGACTTGAAGGACAAGCTTTGTAACAAGCATTGAACTCTATGTGTTTCCCTCCAAAGCCAGTGTCTTTCTCTCTCCCCAGGAAACAAAAGCCACTATATCAAGAAAACGTCATCTGCTTTATAGGACATTCTTCAAAACAAGCATCAGTTTCAAAACATCCAGGTAACTCATACATGTGGGTATCACATGACCAGACACCTGAACACACAGCCCAAAACAAGAGAGTTTGATATTGTAGCTGTTTGGAGCTGGGCAGCCAAGGAAAGCCAGGTGTTTGGGCACCAGCAGGGCTTGCAACCCCACACATTACAATGAAGTGCTGCTGCACAGAGCCAAGAAGTGATTAACCCTGCAGGAACAGGTTCCAGCCACTTCCACTGCTGGGTACAGCAAGACTCGAGCGTCAGAGTGACACCTAATCAAGGCGTAAGATCAAGCCAGCAAATTAAAAAGCAAGGCAGTTTTCAAGTGTTTAAGCATCATGACACCACATCCACATTTATCTTGCTGTCTGGAGGGCTTCAACACTTACTTTCGGAGGATGATGACAGCTCTCCTCTCCTTGATGTCCTGTGGTCGAATGCAGTGTGTGATTTCGTCAGCCGCATACCCACTGACAACAGAAACAAAAAGCCACTGTCAGGGAGATGCCAGGCAGAAGCAGAAAGTGGTTTCCAGTCTCAACAACTCAGTTGGGCCAGTACTTCCTAACTTCCACCAGGAATTTCTTCTGCAAATACCACCCCCAGGCACACAGGAGCTAGATTTACAAGAAGGAAAAAACGTTGGGAAAGAAAGAGGACAGTCAGGGGATTTGGGGAGGTTTTATGACTCAATTTTTCAGCGTATCCCAGAGGAAACGGCCACCTGCTCCAGCACAGTGAAATAAAACATATAGAAATGTAGAACCGTAGATTCAGACGATTAATTTATAAAGAAATTAGAAAGCAACAGGGGAAAAAATGAGCACATTCCTGCAAAGCATCATCTCAAACATGCCTATGAGAAAAGACATCTCTCACAGCTCAGGTGTGCAGCACACCCAGACCCAAATATGCAACAGATCAAGGAGGTTTTTTAGTCACAGAGGGGTGCAGTGGAGTGAGCCTCTCAGCCCCCTCCCCTGGGCACAGACACCTCAGCACCCTCCCCATTACACAGCACATCCTCAGCCACCACACAAACATCACCAACCCTAACCCAGTACACATGGGGTAACCTTCAAATTCAGACCTGCAAACCAAGCTCCACTCCCCTAAAACCTCCCTGTAACAGAGTGAAACAGTTTCCTGGGCTGAGGAAAAGCCCAGGCTCAAGAAGTAGCTGTTGTCAGCAGGAGTGTTTCACTGTGCGAGGTGACTTCAGACACTCCACATATCCAGCAGGCTGGAGAAAAGCCATGGCCAAGGACAGCCCCAGCTTCCCACAACACACTGGAGGCATTTCCTCATGGCTGCTTCTGTTTTCAGCTGGACCCCTGAGCTCAGCACAGCACGGGAAATCACGGAGGGTCTGTGGAGAGCAGCCACCACACCTGCTCCAACTCACAAACCCTGCTGGGAGCACATCCCGTCACTCCAAGGGTGTGAGCCAGCAGATCCCAGCGGTGGGGCCTGCCCTCTACCTGCCGTTTGGAGAGTGTCAGCTCACACAGAGCCTTCTGGAGCCCAGCGTGGGGAAAAGAGAAGCTTAACACCTTCAGAGCTTCCTGAAACACCCAACAAGGGCAGGAACACCTTGGAAGGCACTTGGGTGAAGGCTGCTCAAGCCTGCACACAACAGCCTGAAGCAGAAATCAGCAGGCTCAGTGTCCCTATAAGGCTTTTCCGTGCCACTGCTGGCACGCTGGGGTCAGGGGCTGGCAGGTTATCCAGGACACTCCGAGCAGAGAACAGAGCTCACACACGCAAGTCTTCTCCGGGGACAGGACCGGGTTTCCTTGATCTGGTTAGATAACCCACCCACTCACCCAGAAACACACACCTCCTCACACACAGATCTACTGCTCTGGGAGGAGAGCTAAAAGTATAAGACCAGTTAAAGCAGGGGTGATGTCCATGCCCACCATCCTCCAGGCATCACAGAACATGACAGCGTTATGCCAAGGGGCTTATGATGATGCTCTATTATGTTCCAGGAATCTCTGCGTCAAGCTCCAGTGAATTCATGAATATCACCCACGTTAACATTCAACTCGGCATCCTCAGCAGCACCCTGAACAGCAGGGAAAGGTCTGCTTCCAGACCTGCACTCTCCATCACAAGATAGCAGCCTGGACGCTCCTTTTCACTTCTTCCCCAGGCAGGAACTCCCTTTTCAGATCACTTTCAGAGTGGCACCAGAGTGGACAGGCAGGAAAATGGAAGAAAAAGAGTTATTTGGTTGTGTCATACTTGTGCTGCCTCGTGCCAGCACAAACTTCTCACCCACTGCCCAGCCTTGCATGCCCTGAGGATGGGTGAAGGGGCAGACCCTGAAGAAGAACACTCACAATGATATCGAGGGTCTACCCACAGATTTCTTGCCCAGTAACCCAAACTAACTTGGAAAGGAAAATCATAAATTCCTGCCCATGAGAACACCTGACCCTGACATCTCCATCCCAGAGTGTTTTCCAGAAGAACATGGGCGAGTGCTGATGTTTTCCACACACCACTGCAAAACCAAACTCCAAACTAACCTGTCAAACCTTACACCTCCAGCTCTTCCCTGAGTCTCTTTTTCCATCCAGAACAGCTGCTGCCGAGCCAGAATTGATTCACACAGAGATAAAAGTGGATATTTTTGTGCAAACATCACCAGAAAGGAAGCCTTGAAGTTCTACAGAATCTAACAAGAAAAGCCTGAACAAATCTCTGCCTCATCACCACTGGCACACATGGAACTTCCTCTGCACCAACAGCCTGTTCTGAGGGATCAGGCTATTTTGGAGCAGACAGCTGCAGAGAGATTCCTCCAGCTGGGAAGGAAGGAGGTTCATCCTCCAGTGACTCCAACCTGCTCTGATTATGCTTCTATCAGGCATGCCTCGAGACAACAGGAGGGACACACATCACAGTGTTCCCCTGGCATTACAAACAGCCAGGAGACGACCTGGAGCACTCTCCAGCTGTGGGAGGGAAGCCCGTATGGCACAAGCTCCCAGAACTTGGGAAATGTTACCTGTGCCTTTCATTCCTCCAACTGCAGCTGCACTATTTCCAACGCTGAGACAACATACCTGGCAGTTCTAGTGCAGAGATTTGCTTCCTGTGACAGCAGCTGCAGGGCAGGGATCCGTCTGGAACCCCTCATCACAGCTGGCTCCACACATCCCCTGCTCCCTCCCTTTTTCCCAGCCCAAGCATTGTCAAAGCACATGTTCCCCAGATGAAAAGGCAAATTCCTCCATCTCCCTGCCACTGCTTCTATTGATTGATGCTAATCAAATTATTGTTAAAATAAGAAAAACCCACAAACGTGGTGAGGTCAGCAGCCCCTTCCCAGGAAGGTGATGGGCCACAGGACTGGGATCCAGCAGCACACACTGAGGTGATGCTTCCTCCTGGCCTGGTTGCCACTGGGACAAACTCGCAGGAGCATCCACTTCCCAGGGCTGCGGGAGAAGAGGGGACTGGAGGACATCATCTTCTAGATCTCAAAACCTACGAGAGTAAATCCTCCCTGCAGATGTGAAAGGAGAGGAGAAAGGGTCTTGCTGGGAGAGGGAAGGGCTCTTAGATTGTCATGGAGTGGCTCAGCCTTTGGCTTCTGGCAGAGGGGCACAGCCCAGCCAGGTGAGCTGTTGTTCCACCTCACCTGTAATCTGAGATCTGAACACTTTCCAAGGAGTCTGAGGCAGGTTCAGTGCTGGCAAACACCACATCCTGCTTCAGGGCGGGCAAACAAAGTCAAGGGAGGGAAACAGGGAAAGCCCCTCTGCAAAATCCCTACTGGGTCAGCTATGGAATTAGGAACAGGAATGAGACAAGAGCAATCTGGGGACAGCCTCAGAGTGCTGTGGGGTCAGAGAGGGATCCAATAACTTCCTTTAGATCCTCATGACTTCCACACAGCACCCAAACTCACGTGGCTACTCCGGCTTTCCCGGAAAGGCTGCACGCCAGGAGCAGCCACTGACCCAGCAAGATTTGAATCCCAGACATTACAGGCATGCCACCTCTATCTGTGCCCGTTCCCTATCTCCAGGGCAACTGCCTCCAGCAACTGTTTACCCAGAGGAGAAAACGCCAAGTTTGGGGAGTTGACTTAATCGTGACCAAGGGCTGGATTTGGTGACACACCCCTGAGCACAGTCTGCACCTCTCCTGCTCCTCTCCTGATTGCTGGGGTTAGATGGGAGACCAGGAGATCTGCTGTGAGGCAAGAAATTGATTCCAGCCAGGATCCTATCAACACAGAGCAGTCACTTTGGCAGAATCTCTCTTAAGTGAGTGCAAAGTACCTGCTAACTGCTGTACCAAATTTGAAATAATCCCTGTTTTAAAGTCTATTATTTGCTGGAAAGCAGAACATCTGACTGTGATCAAGCTGCAGTGGGTGGGTTGGAAAGCAGCCCTTAGATTTGGAGGGAAAAGATAACTTAATTTGGTTTATAGGATTTCTTCAGCCACATTAATAAACTGATTGCAGCACATGAGTGACACTGGCCAACAACCTAAACATCCCTGGGAGACACCCCACTCCAATTCCATAAGCCCTGAGCCAATAGGCTCTTCCCAGCAGTTCTGAAGGAAGAGCAAGGGTCTGGAATAAGAAAATATCATTCTCTGGTCCTAAAGCAGAGAAAGCATCTCTCCTTCCTCCCACCATCCTCCACTGCAGATCCTCCTCCAGAGTTTTTCAAGAGGCTTTGACTGCAAGACTTGAGGCTGACCCTGCATTAGCAGCTCTGCCAGAACGCTTCCAAGCAGGATAAAACTCTCACTGTCCTTAAAAAAAAAAAAGGCCTCGAGCTGTAGAAGGAAGGACAACTATTGATCCAGGCCTGACAGAAAAAGACAACAGAAGGGTTTGCATCACCAGCAGGAAAATTCGGGTAGAAAGTTTTCCTCCTGGTGTCTCAGAGAAGTCAGGGAACAGAGCAGCTGCCTTACACCCGGCAGCCTCCATCCCTGGGGATGGAGTTTGCTCTGCAGTAAAAGGATACAGGGCAGGATGGGTCCCCTTGGGTCCCATTCCACAAAATCACCCTGACCTCTGTCCCCTCCAGCTCTGTCAAACCACCAGAGAAAATGTCCTCAGCACCGTTCCCGATTCCCTCTGCAGCCTCCCTCATCCCTGGCTAATCCACACAAGTTACCTAACGCCAGGGTACGGCGAGGATTAGTTAATGTTTGGGCAGCTTTTCCGAGATAAAAGCTACGCGAGATCTCAGCATTTATTATTGATGCACCAGTCAAGGAGGCCAGGTGTTTGTGGGGGGAAGAATTCCTTCCTGAACCCTGCGGCGATCAATTTACAAGCAAAAGCAAGGGATTGTGTTACGGCCTGAGAGCCCGGAAAACCGGCCTGGACCTTCACCAGTCCAAAAAAAATAACCCCCCAAACGAGGATACAGCTGGTAGCCCAGAGCACTGCTGGCAGAGTCCCGGTGATTCCTGCTCCTGGCAGGGAGCACTGACCTTCAGGGACGCAAGAGACTGGCAGCCCCAGTGCCAGGCTTCGAGCTGCCCTCCCCAGGAGCTGGACACCAGTGGGGTCCATACATTCCAGCCCTTCCTGTCCCCTCATCTGCCCGCTTCCCATGCCAGCCCGTACCGGAGGCAGTGGGATTATGAAGCAGGCGCTTCCCAGTGCCAATCCCATCTTTACTGCCGACCAACTGCGTGACCTTGGGCAGGTCATTCCACCTCCACGGCTCTTCCTCAACACACATAAAGTCCTTTCCTGTGCCTGTGACCCGCTGCACTTCCAAGTGACAATCACACGGGGCTCTGCACTCTGGTCTCCTTATCGTCATTGGGCAGGGGAGGGTCCGGCATTCCCAGTTCACAGAGCGGGAAGACGAGGCCATTCACACCTCCCCTCCACGATTAAGGTCAGGTCAGAGAGGCACCGGCCGAGCTAAGAATAGACCCAGGAGCCCCGTCCCTACCAGCTGCTCCGCTCTGACCACTCTTGGGCAAAGGATCCATTTTGCGTCTCAACGTGTTATTTTAACCACTTACGGGAACTAAATGGTTAGCTCAGCTCGGCGAGCAGCCACGCTTCCACCAGCACTCGCCTCAAGCCCCGTGGAGAGGGCACCCACCCAAATCCTCACCCACCACGACGGCAGGACCCCTCCCCAAATCCCCTCTTCACCCCTTCCACCACAGCCAACCCCTGAGTACCTAGAGGAGAGGGAGATGGAGCCCGAGGCGCCGTCGGGGCGTGCATCCGTGCGCCTCGTGATCTGCGTTACACAACCGGGCCCCGTCTCGTTAGCGGAGCCTCGGCAACGCGGGCGAGTTACCTGAGCACCGTGACGCTCCCCCTCTTCACGGGCAGGAAGAGAACGGGCTCCGAGACCCTGATGGGCTTGAACTGGAATTTACACCCGAAGCAGAGCGCCGAGTCGCTGAAGAAGGAGACGGAGACGATGGGCCTCTCAAAGATATGGATGGGGTCCACGTGGGAGACAATGCAGCCCCCCGGCTGGTAGTCGTTGATGACGGCACTGTTCACAAAGCCCTCGGGGATCACCCGGTGCTCCACCAGCTTCCTGATCACCAGGTCGTGCACCCACTCGGGGATGGCGTCCACCTCCCCCCGCGGGTACAGGCGCTCCTGGCCGGGGCCTCGCCGCTGCAGCTGAGACCCGTAGGTGTAGCCTTCCCCGAAAAAATACTTATTCCTCAGCGGCGCCCGATCCACCGTGTGCTCCTTGTAGAGCCCCTTCTCGGCCCGGGACACCACGTCCTCGATGCGCGCCTCGATCTTGGCGCACTCCTCGGCGCTGAAGAGGCGAAGCTGGCGGATGCCGCTCTTGACTTTCCGAGCTTCCTCCTCCTCCTTCTGCTCCTCGTAGTCGCTGGGCTCCGAACCGGAGTCCTCCTGGTGCCGCCGCTTGCGGTCGTATGGAGGTTCGGGGGGCTCCCGCGGGAGGCCGCCGCCGCCGCCGCCGCCGCCTTTGTGGCCGTCCCGGTAGGGCATCATGGACTTGAGCTTCTCCCGCAGGTCCTTGTAGCCGCTGCCGGCCATGGCGCAGCCCCCG
>VZRF01012009.1:982284-1021679 GCA_013396875.1 Vireo altiloquus | reverse complement strand
GGCGCAGAGGCGCCGGCGGGTGTGTGGCACGAGCGCCCCCTGGCGGACGCGCTGAGCGCGACAAGCGGGTGGGAGTGACCGGGGCGACACGGGGAAACTGAGGCACGGGCGGGATAGAGGGGAAACTGAGGCACCGGGATGGGGGCGGGAAACTGAGGCACCGGCATGNGGCGGACGCGCTGAGCGCGACAAGCGGGTGGGAGTGACCGGGGCGACACGGGGAAACTGAGGCACGGGCGGGATAGAGGGGAAACTGAGGCACCGGGATGGGAAAGAGGCACTGGGAAGCTTGGGGTAACTGAGGCACAGGACTAGTGGATGGATGTGGATGGATGGGGAAACAGACACGGTGGGCAGCATCGCCCCCGCAGCAGCGAGCGCAGCACAAAACCACGCACACCGAGTCATGCCAGGCTCCCGGGCGTGTATAAAACCCCAGAACAACAGTGGGTCGGTGACAGGGGAACAGCGGCCACTGGCCGGGCTGGGGACACCACTGCACTCTCTGTCCCCTATGCCGGGGGTCCGAGGCCATGGCGGGCTCAGAGCAGGGTGATTTCGCTGGGCGGCAGCGTCAGCCTCTTCTCCCGGGCGCCCAGCAGCCTCTCCATGTGCGCGGCCACCACCCGGCACAGCTCCAGGCCCTGGAGGGGGACACACCAGCGGTCAGTGCCCGTGACACCACCGTGGGAGCCCCAGCAGGGCCTCCTCAACCTTCCCAAATGTTCCCGACCTGCTCCAGCTGCAGCTGGGTGATGCCCTGGGCCAGGAGGTCTCCCAGCGTGATCTCCACATAGGGATAGCTGGATCCCGCGGTCGGCCGCTGCGTCCGTGTGGACTGGATCTCATTCAGCGAGAACTTGGCGATGGGTTCCTGGGAGGGGACAGGGGGGTGGCCAGTGCACCCTGGGAACCCCTCCAAAGGGACCAGGGACCCCAGGTTGGATAGGGCTTGGAGCAAACTGGTCTAGTGAAAGGTGTCCCTGCCCATGGTAAGGGGTTGGAATTGGATGAGCTTTAAGGTTTGTTCCAACCCAAACCATTCCAGGATTCCATGTGTCCCACACAGCCCCACACCTACATGGGTCTCCTTGCTGAGGAAGTTGAGGCCGTTCTGGTTGACGGCCAGGATACAGGGCGAAACAATGGCGTTGTTGCTGCAGCTCTGGATGTAGAAGAAGGACGAGCCGAACATGGGGTAGGCACTCAGCAGCCCTGCAGGGCAGAGGACGGAGTCTCAGTGCCCACTGCCACCCCCACCTGCTCAGTCCCCAGGGTGGCATGCACCCTGGAGCAGCCAAGGGAAATAGGTGTCCGAGCGTGGGGGACAAGCAGCCTGTCCTGTCGTGTTCTGCCCTGCTGATGCATCCTGCCCTCCATGTGCAGCACCCCAGGCTCCACACAGGGACAAGGGCTGCCTGTCGAAGCAGCATCCCATCCCCATCATCATCACCCTCCAGGCAGCATCTCATCCCCAGCAGCCTTGCATCCCCAGCAGGACTGCATCTCCAGCATCATTACATCCTCATTAGCACTATGTCCTCATTAGCATTGCATCCTGTCAGCATCCCCTCCCTGTGAATGTCACCTCCCTGTCCCCTTCGCTGTCCCCTCACCCAGGAACTGTGCCCTGGCCTGGTGGGCACTGAGTGCCTGGGCTTGCTGCACGTGCTGGGTCACCATCTGCAGCCAGGACTGGGGCTTCAGCAGGCGGAAGAGCTGCGGAGGGACGTAGTCCTGCATCTCCCGCCTGTGGGGAGCCCGGGGTCAGGGCCAGCCCTGGCCAGTGGGTCCCAAAGCCCATGGGACATGTGTTTCCCCCCTCCAGGTGCCCTGTGCCCTGCCGTACGCTGTGGGGAGGTGGTGGCGGTCCTTGGCTCGGTGCTGGAGGGCGGCCAGCTTGGCCACGTGCGGGAAGTGCTGCTCCCCCGACCTCGCCGGCGGCAGGACGGTGAACAGCCCCTTGAGGTAGTCAGGGAGCACCTGGAGGGTGACAGAGCACAGGGACACGGCTTGGGGACAGGGCACGCCCTGAGGGAGACAGGGAGGTGGCCCTGGGGGAGGCTGATGGGGTGGCCCGACCTGGTTGTAGTGGACGGTGACGTAGAGCTCGTTGTCGAACTTGAGGGGCTGGCTCCAGACCACGCGGCGGCACCAGAAGGTGTAGCTGGTGTCCCGGAGCTCTGTCTCGGCAGCCACGTCCAGGACGTATTCCCGGCGGGTCAGCGGCCGCACACTCTGCCCTGTGCCACCCAGGAGTCTGAGCTTGGCCACCACACCACCTGCATGGCTGGGCCATCCCATCTTGTCCTGTCCCGTCTGTCCCATCCCTGCCAGCCCCTCACCTCTGTCGGTCACCACAAAGAGGATGTATTCCTCCAAAGCCTCTGGATTCTGCAGCCCCATCTCGCAGCACAGCTCCTCAATCACATCCAGAGCCACCTGGGCACAGGGACAGATGGCTGGGATGCTGCCATGTCCCCCTGTTGTGCTCTGGGCCACCAACTTGTCCTGCACTGAGGCCCATCTCATGAGGCTGCCCTGGGAAGGGATCCACTTTTCCCAGAGGATGAAGTCCCACAGTGGGGACAGCCTAAGCGTGCAGCCCTCCCCATCCACACCTTCTGGGTGCCCACAACTGAGGTGTCACTGTAATCTTGGGGTGCACTGAACCTCTTGTCCCCTCTGGCTCACCGAGCACGTCTTGATCTTGAGGTGCCTCTCGATGCCGCCGGGCAGGAGGAAGAGCTGGCGCTTGGCGCTGCGTCCGGCCTGCATGGGAGGACACGTTGGGGTGCAGGGGGGCCCTTCACACAGCAAGACCCCACAGGACATCCCAAATCCCACAGCTATCTCTTAGGGACCATCCCATTGAGATCATCCTGCCCAGCTGAAGTATCATGCCCCCACTCCATGTCCACAGAGCTCCATCCCCACTGGGGACCCCTGAAAGCTTGGGGCACACCCAAAAAGCAGTGAAGAGCAGACCTTAAGAAGGACTGCACTCTCTCGGGAAGATCCCAAAAAGGATCAGCTCAGTTCCAGGGTGGTGTCTGAGGGAGATCCCAAGCTCATGGAGGGGGAACCTGAGCCCATGTGGGTACTCGGAACTTCCGTAGGGGATCTCAAGCTGACACCAGCCCTGCCCCACCCCACGGGCACCCACAAGCCCCCAGCCTCACCACCATGGCCTTGAGCTCCATGCTGCTGGGGAAGAGGCTGCGGCCGCCGAACTGCAGGGTTTTCCTCAGGTTCTGCTCGCAGGCTTTGGCGATGCCTGGCAAGAACAGGGACTGGGATGAAGGATGGGGCTGAGCAGCCACGCTGGCTCTGTTACAGCCTCTCCTGAGCTCTGTGACACCTGGGCTGTCCTTTCCCACCACACATGCAGCACCCTGAGGTGTGCACGGCCCCTACCGTGGAAAGGCAGCTCCGGGTGCCTGCTAGCATCCTGCAGGAAGGCCATGAGGAAGGGCCGGAGCACCTCGGAGCACTTGTAGTAGGCTGCGAAGATGTAGAGCAGCCTCCATCCTCTCTGACAGCTGTCCCTGTGGGAAGAGCCAGGGCTGATCCCCTGAGCAGGGTGAGGGTGCCTGAGGTGGCACCATTATCCTGGGGATGGGGTCCCCGGGTCTCGCCCCAGGCTAGGGCAGCTCAGCCCAGCCAGGGACACAAGACAGCCTCTGCTGTCACAGATGGATGTAGGGACTCACGTCTTGGAGCTGGTGTTGTTGGTGATCTGCTTGATGATCTGGCAGTACACCTCATCCCGCAGGACCTCGTGCTCTGAACACAGCTGGGACACAGGCACAGCTGCCACCCCTCTGCCACCCCCTGCCCAGGCCACCCCCAGGACTCACTGTCCCAGTGGTGGATTTACCTTGAGGATAGTGCAGACGGCCTCCAGCTCCGTCTGTCCCCGCAGAGGGTGGTCACCCATGAACTTCATCACGGCTGGGGACAACAAAGCCACACGGTGACACAGCTCAGTATGGCCCTTCCCCAGGGACATGCTCTCCTGGGGAGTACATCCTGGGCACATGGAGCAGTAGGACCAGAAGAACTAAACTCCCCTAGGACACCCCACCTGCCCATCCCAGTCCAGCTCCACCCTCCTCCAAGAATGGGGCTGGGGATGGCTGAGGAACAGGGGGACAGGACACTCGTGCCCCTGCCTACCTTGGAAAGCCTCAGCAGCCAGTTTGTTAAGACCACCATCCACAAATTCAATGAGTGACTCCTGAATGGGAATCTGGAGCAGGGAGAGGGCCAGTTCTGGGACTCTGCTCAAGAGTCTCTGCTCTGAGACCTCAAGGGGACCTGCAGGTGACAGCAGGACAGGGGCACCCCAGGACTCCACTTCCCCATACCTTGGTGAACGTCAGCATCTCCAGCACACTTGGCGCCTTCATCCCACGGGAGTCCCTGGCAGAGGGACAAGGGAGCAGGTGGGCACAGGTGTCCCCAGCACGGCATGTCCCTGTCCCACCACTGGACACTCACATGGTCCTGTGTCGTGCTGCACGGAAATGCCGCTGGGCAAAAGCCAGCATGGGACAGGCCCCCATGACATCCTCGAGCTGTTCAACGCCATCTCCGTCCGGACCCTCCCCAAAGGTGGCACTGGCTGGGGACACCTGCGGAGCAGGACAGTGGGCACCGGGCACAGCCAGCACCGGGGGGACAGCCCCAGGCCAGGACCCACCTCGGTTTTCCGGTCCAGCTCCTGGGCAGCGGCAGTGGAGGCCACAGCCACGGCCACGGCTGCCGAAGCTGCCACCTTGCCCTGCTTGTCCCTTGGCTCCTCTTTCCTCTCCGCAGGCAAATGGACAAAGTCGGGCGCCGCTACGGGCTGGACATACTCAGCAGGGAAGAGCCCTGACCTGCCGTGGATGGCCCCAAACTTCCACCCTGCGCCAGACAGATGGTGGGGATGGCCCCAGGCTGGCAGCCATGGGTTTGCCCCCAAAATTCTCTGCCTGCTCCCTCCTGCCTCTGGACCTCCAGCCCTTTTCAGGGATCTGGCCATGGGTTTTGGCTGGATGCAGCTGCAGTTTGGCATCACTCAAGGGACAGGAACAGACCTAAGGCCACAAAGCCTGTCACCCGAGGGACAAGGGCAGCACCAGGTGCCACCCAGGGTGGGATCTGCACGGGAGCATCTCCCTGCATTAGGTCAGTGCCAAAAAGACCCCAAACCATCCTACTGAGGGGTGACAGAGGCAGGACCCTGTACCATGCCCCAGCCCCAGGAGGAGACACAGCTCAGGGCACACCAGAGACACACACAGGGACAGTGTGGCACCCACCAAAATCCTGGGTGCCCGTCTTCAGCTCCTCCAGGTACATCACCTTCTTGCGGACCACGCAGCCATAGTAGTGGTCTGCAGGGACACCATGGGGACACCATGGGGACATGGGGTGTCACAGGATGTAAGGCAAGTGCACAGCCATGTCCAGGGCAGGGCAAGCCGTCAGTCTGCTGCCCCTGTGTCCCCCATCAAAGGCATTTTGGCATGGGGGGCTTTGGGGGTCCCTCACCTCTCTCAGGGTGCTCCAGCGACTGCAGGTGGATGATGTCCCCTTTGTGGAAGCTGAGCTGGCCCCTGTCCTCTGGGCTGTAGTTCCTCACAGCCACCACGTACTGGGAGTCCTGGGCACAGGGGGTGTGGCACAGCCCGTGCATGTAGGGACACCAACATCCCACCCAGCACAGAGACTTCAAGCACCCACAGCCTCAGGACCATCCCCCCAAATCCAGCCATGGTCCCATTCACAGGGTGCCCTCTGCCCACCCCAACCCCAGACACACGAGCAGGGTCTGACCCCCAGGACAAACCCACCCTGGCCCCAGGGCACCCCCACCTTCCTGAGCTCTGTTATGAAGTGGTCGACCATGACCTTGACCTGGGGAGCTTTTGGTGAGAAGAGGATGAGCTTCTCGCTGCGCAGGTTGAACTCCAGCATGTTCCTGGATGGGGTGGTCACGAAGAGCACGTCGGGGTAGCTGGGGTAGGGCGAGGAGAGGTTGAAACACCCGCATCTGTGGCACCCACAGCACCCACCCCACCCTGGCCACCCCTACCTGTAGGCCCGCAGCACACGCAGCTGCTCCCCGGGGACATTGGTGCCCTTCACCATCCGCAGCAGCTTGATGCCAGTGTGGGACACGGCCAGGATCTGCACACCCGTCCCCACACTGCCCTGTGGGCCAGGACAGCACCTCAGCCAGGGGCACGGAGACACAGTGCCCCCCATGCTGACCTGCCCCACAGCTGCACCCTCACCGTGGCAGGGAAGAGGCGGGAGAAATACACCTCGCAGCCATCCCGGGCCGCGGCGATGATCTCCCTCTTGACACTCTCGGTGGCTACAGGGCTGAAGGAGTCCAGCTTGTTTTCCTCTGTGTGGAGAGGGTAATAACTCCTGTGAGCATCCCCTCCCTGGGGAGGATGTGGACAGAGTGCCCAGTGAAAGCAGGGATGCTCATGCCCTTCCCATGCCTGGCAGGACTGTGTTGCAGAGACAGTTGTGCGTCCCCCAAGCAGCTGGTAGAGGCCTGACACAATTTGTGATGTTGTGGAGCAGTAAATTGCAGGGGGGGTCGTTGCTTTTGGAGGCAAAACTACCCAGGGTTAAGCAGAGCCAGACATGGCTTGGAAATAGCCAGGAGATGAGGATGGGCACAAGAGTGGCTGGGTGTGACCCCCCCAGGTTGGGGCCCCCCAGGGTGAGCCCCTCAGGCAGGGAACAGCAGCACACAGGGTTACCAAAGAGGGATTTCAAGCGGCGCCGCTCCTCCTGGCTGATCCGGATGCAGGTGTCAGATAGGACATCGTTGAAGATCTGGGAAGGGGGGACAGCAGCAGTGGGGTTGTGTGGGGAGGAAAAAGGTGCCCCTCAGCCCCAGCTCCTCCACAGCAGCTCAGCAGGGGAAGGCAGGATGGCCACAGTGGGATGAGTAATGGGAATACCCCATGTCCCTTGGGAGCCCTGGCAGGCTGCAGGACCAGCTAGGTGCCTCACCTGCCGGAAGATGAGGTCGAGCAGCAGTGGGTTGTTGATACTGTCCTTGGGGTAGAAAACCTGCCAGGAGAGAGACCAGGGCTTGGTGTAAACCCCTTCATCCCAGTAGGATCTTGGCACCAACCTGTCCCCAAGTGTCCCCATAATCTCTACCTCCTTTCGGATGAATATTTTCCAGGGCACATTGTGGTAGGTGTAGAAGTCCTCGCTGCAGCTGTGGTGCAGCTGGGTCTGGACCTGCTGTGCCTCAGACGGGAGCTCTCGTGAGACAAAGACTGCAAGGGACAGAAAGCCTTGCAACCCCTGGAGGGAACCACCAGCAGCTGCCTCTACCCGGGGAAACTGAGGCACAGGGAGCAGCTCTCTGGCTGAGCCGGACACAGCAGTTATCCCACCAGGCATCACCCTGTGCCACTGGGAGGATGAGGTGCCCCACTCTGCCACGGCCCCACCAGTGCCACACCTCTGCCCAGCAATACCTGGGGGCCGTGTGGCTGCAGGACGTCCTGTGGGTGCTCGCAGCTGGTGCCTGGCACTTGGCACCGGCTTCACCGCAGCCACCACCTCCTTGGGCCCCTGCGAGGCACAGAGGGGCTGTGGTCAGTGCCAGTGACACCCCTAGCCTGGTCAGGGGGACACAGAGGCGGCCACGTCCCTACCACAGCTGATGGCACCCGGGCTGCTGAGAGCTGCTCCTTCAGGATCTGCATGGCTTCCTCGTGGGGGTCCAGCTTCTTCCCAAAGAGCTTGCTGCCAAGACAGCATCCCACATCACCTGACCCCAGCATCGCCTGCAGCCCAGCATTCCCCATACCTGACACCACCTGCACCCCATCACTCCCTGCACCTGACATCAGGACTAGCATGTGCACTCGCAGGCAGGATAAGCCCATGGCTTTCTTGGGGGCCCAGGTGTGTACCTGTGGGGCTGGGAGCCGCGCGGGGCTGGCTGGCACTGCCGGATGATGTTGCGGATGTCGTGCGTGGGCCGAGGGAAATGCTCCGAGTTGAGCCGGGAATGCCGCACTGGCTCTCCTGGCCACCGCCGGCCCACGGCCGCTGTGGAGCCAAACACATGGCTCAGGGGCCCTGGCTCTGTGCCACGAGCCCCTGTGGCCACCCCATTGCACCAGGACTCCTTACCG
This sequence comes from Vireo altiloquus, assembly GCA_013396875.1. NCBI lineage: Eukaryota > Metazoa > Chordata > Aves > Passeriformes > Vireonidae > Vireo > Vireo altiloquus. Next base: position 1,013,508 of record VZRF01012009.1, on the reverse strand, counting down.
GCTTTCTGTGAGTAGGGCCGGGGCTGGGGAACATGGGCTGGCGTCCCCTCTGCCGCTCTGCCCTGCAGGGGACACGATGTTATCAACATCTGGCATCTCCAGCTGCTCCCATCCCCAGAGGCTGCCCCAGAGGGGTGTCCTGAAGCAGGGAAGGGGCTCAACCCCTCCCAGCCCTGTGGCACTGACTGAGGGTCCGGGTGGCTGGTTGACATCTGTCCGGAGCTGTGGGGACGGGTCTGGCTCTGTGCCTATGATGGCAAAGAGGAGAGCTCAGTCAGGGCTGTGGGGCTCTGGGTGCAGGGATGTTCCCCACACCAGGGGTCAGACAGGGAAACTGAGGTAGGGAGCTGGGTGGGGAGCTGGGGGTGGGGTGCTCACCCCTCGGCTGTCGTGTCTCCGCAGGCACAGGGGGTTCGCTCCGATTGGCGTCAGCGCCGCTGTTCCCCCCTCCCACACCACCTCCTCCCTTCAGCCTCTGCGAGAGGATGGATGGCTTCTCCAGCTCCTGGGGGACAGAGGTCAGGGCACAGTGGCCAACTCACCTGCACCCCAAAATGCCTCGGGCAGGGGGACACCCCCTCACCCCATTGCCGTAGGAGAGCACAGGGTCGAACAGGCTGTCCAGGTACCGGTCCAGACCCTTCTGGCTGCGCGGCTCCCCAAATTCCCCATCTGTGAGGGGACAAGGGGTGAACCAGTGGCATGGCAGGGATTTGTCACAGTGCTGGATGATAGGAGTTGGGGGGAACGGTGCCCTACCATGGGGGTGATACGCCTCTATGGAGGGCAGTGTGGGGGCTTTCACAGCTGGGGGAGGAGGCACTTCATCCAAATCCAATCCATGTCCCAGAACCCTGCAGAGAGGGAGGATGCGCTCATCGAGCACCCACTGGGTGCTAGATTCTCCCCTCAGAGCCCACCCACCCCTACCAGCACCCATCCAGCCTGGAGCCAGGGTTCCCCCCACCAGCCCCACAGTGGGGCACCCATCTCTGCCCGGGTACCTACGGCCAGCTGTCCCTGCTGCGGCTCTCGGTCCTGTCCCACGCGATGAGGAAGCAGGAATTCTGTCTGGGGAAGCCCCGGAGCAGCTCGAGGTCGGAGATAAGGTCCAGGACATAGTCGTGTCCAGCCAGCTCGGCCCACTGGGCACCCGCCTTCATAGCTACGGACCAGCCACGCCAGCCCTCCGACAGCCCTCTGCCAACAGCCGGACACTGGGGGTGGACACAGGCTCCACGGGGACACCCTGCCCATGAGCTGGGCATCTGGGCTCCCAGATCCTGGGGACACCCAAGACAGCCCTGGGTGACACCGTGACTCGCTGGGTGGGTGTATGCCGAGCCAGCACATACCTGAGCTTCAGGACATCCCCTGCCAGGTCCTCGCCCGTGCTCCAGGAGTGGATGGGGCAGGAGAACTGGTCACCTGGAGAGGGATGGTCAGTGAGCAGGTTCCACCAGTCCCCCCTGCCCGTGAGGGTGGTCACTCTGGGACCGACCCAGGCCAGCGCCGTGCCCCAGCGCCGTGCTGCCCACACCGTTGAAGCAGTGCAGGTCGAGGGCCATGCTGGCCTGCTGTCGGTTTGCTGTCCACTCCAGCAGCGAGGGCGGGAAGGTGCGGGCGGCCGCGGCACCCAGCTGGGACCGGGCCATGGCATGCATCAGCTTGCGCTGGCACACGGGCTTGTAGCCAGCGAAGGCATAGTCAGACACAAACCTGTGGGGAAGGGAGGAAGCTGTAGGAGGGACACAGGCAGGATCATGTGTGCCAGGTTGGGACCGGGGACCACAGAGGGATTTAAGAGCATCCCTGGAGGGATCTTGGCAGCATCCCGGGCATGTGTGCCAGGATGTGCAAGGATGTGCAAGGCATCTTGGAGGGATCTCAGAGCATCTCTTGTGGGACTTGGCCAGTATCCCTGGGCACATGTGCCAGGCTGGCCCTGGAGACCCTAGAGGGACATGGGCACGTATGCCAGCTTGGCCAGAGGGATGCTGAAGGGACCTCAGAGCATCCTCAACAGGACCTGGCCATATGTGTCAGGCTGGCCCAAGCAATCACAGAGGAACCTGGTGGTGTCTGGGCAGCATCTTCAGGCACAGGTGCCGGGAGAGCCCTGAAAAGCCCCAGCAGTGTTCCCAGGCAAAAGTACCAGCCCATTCCAGAGGGTCCCAGCCATCCCCATTCCCCATCCCAGTGCCCGTCCCTGGCTCACTTGAGCAGGTACTTGTCGAAGGCGGCAGACGGGGGGAAGGCGCTGAGGCAGGCGGCCAGCAGCAGCCAGCCCCGCTCCTCGTTGTTGACATTGGTGTTCCGCCAGACCTGGTTGGCGGCTTGTGCCAGGAGCTCATCCCGCAGCCCCGGCACCGACAGCCCCTTCTGCACGATGTAGTTGCCAAAGAGGGTCTCCTGCAGGCCGCCCAGCCCAGGGTCCCCCATGAACCGCAGGATCTGCCAGAGGGACGCACAGGTTCTCCATCTGGCTCCGGGCACGGAGCAGGCAGGGGACTGCAGTGATGAATCCTGTGCCGTCCCACCTACCAGCTTGAAGAGGCTGAGAGCCTCGTGGCACAGCTCCTCATCCAGCCGGGTGAGGGGGGCTTTCAGTGGGGCCGTCAGCATCCCAAACGCCGGTTCCTGCGGTGACACCCGCACCCATGGCTACCTGAGGACAGCCTCAGGCCACGAGGGGCTGGCCCCATGGTGCTGAGCAAGGTGTTGATGCTGGGTGGAGCCTGTGGGGCTGCCAAAGGTCTGGGGTGCAGGATGAGACCAGCAGCCTCCTGGGAGCGGGGCAGGGAGAGGCTGAGGCTGTGCTGGCAGCACCGAGATGGGTGGTGAGGCCCTGGCACAGGTTGCCCAGAGAAGCTGTGGCTGCCTTATCCTTGGAAATGTTCAAGGCCAGGTTGGACGGGGCTTGGAGCAACCTGGTCTAGTGGAAGGTGTCCCTGCCCATGGCAGGGGGTGGAACTGAATGGTCTTTAAGGTCTCTCCCAACCCAAACCATTCTGTGGTTCTATGCCAACACCTTGGCAAGGCTGGGAGCTTTATCCAGCCCCGGGGCTGTCATTCAGGATGCCGGGGACTCGGAAATACTGGGCAAAAATAGGGATGAGAGAGAGGAATGGGGCAAAGTGACCGTGGGTGGGGCCGGGGTCCCGGGAGCAAAGCGACCTGGTCTCCCGCCCCAGCGTTCCGGATCCGCCCCGCGTCGGGCGTCCAGGAGGGCTCAGCGGGTCTCTCTCCGATAACCTCAGCAGGGTCCCCCCGGCCTCTGGAGACGACAGGAACCCACGGGGAGGGAGGGAGGTGGCAGCCAGCTCCCCACAGCACCACAGCCACCCCGGATCCAGCCTCTCTTGCTACCCGTGGTGTTCCCAGGGCGGGAGCCGGGGCAGAGCCCGGTGGGACAGTGCGGGGAGCCACCACGGCGACCCTGAACCTCACTGCTCCCCCACAACTGGGGTGCCCGGGACTCCCCAAAAGCTGTCTGCCCGTGGGAAAAAGCTCCCCGCTGCCGGGCCGCGGCGCCCACCTTACCTGGAAGTGGCCCCGCACGTACTTGGCCATGGGGTAGTCGTTGATGTCGAGCGGGAGGGTGAGCTGGGGGTCAGGCTGCAGCGCCGGCGGCGGCACCAGCACCACGCAGCCGGTATTCACCTCCCGGGCGGCTGCGGCAAAGCGGGAAGCTACGGCACGGCCGTAGGGTAGGGAACAAAGGTCTGGGAGCTATGGCGGTGCGGGACCCGCTCACCTGCAGCGGCCTCCAGCAGCCCCATCAGCTCGGCAGGGATCTCCAGGTGGGTGACATCCACCACCTCCCTCCGCGTCAGCTCCTGCCGCCGCAGCACAGGGATGTGCCCACTTGCAGTGCCGGTCCCTGCCCCAGCACCCACGGGTGCCGCGGACAGGGGCACAGGGATGGGCGAGCACGTGGCGGGGGGAATGAGGGCACAGCAACACGGGCTGCACATGCATCACACGTGTGCTCCCACCCGTGCTTTACCTGCTTCATCCTCTCCTTCTCCTCCTCGGCCCGCCGGCGAGCATCCTCCTTCCTCTGCAAGCAGAGCAGCCATGCTTAGTCCCGCCAGAGGAAGGGAGACCCTGAGGTATCACAGCGCCCAGGGGTGCCATTGACCCCCCACAATACCACCGAGGTTTTCACCCCGAAGAGGCACTGCCCGTTCCCAATGGGACATGGAGGAAGTGGTAGGGTGGCATATGGGGGGGTTCACGGTCTGGAGATGCCACTGTGCCCTCTCCAGACCTGCCACTGAACATGCAGCAGGGTGGCAGCAGGTTCCCTGGACCCCTGGGATGTGCCAGCCCCCATCTCACCTTGAGGTACCTCCGGCGGTTCACATAGATGTGCACCAGCGACCTGAACTTGATGAGCGTGCGCCGCATGCGCCGGTACCGCTGCCTGTGGGAGGGCACCCGTCACCTCTGCCACCCACCAGCACCCACCCACCGCCTCCCGGGACCCCCACCTGGCCAGGTATCCCCGCGCCCGGGTCTGCAGGAGGACGATCTTGCGGCGGAGGGAGCGGAAGCGCCGCTTGATGAAGAAGGTGCGAGCATAGCGCTGGAGCGTGAGGGCAGCCAGGTGATGGGCACGGGATCGCTTGCTCTCCAGTGCCTGGTACAGCTGCTCCTTCAGGAAGAGCTGGGAGCAGGGGTGAGGCCGTGAGCTCCCCACCTTGGCCACCACCCCCAGGGCATCACCGGAACCAAGCCCCCTCCCGGGACAGTACCTTGGTGACACCGACATAGTACATGCAGGGGTTAACGGGGCAGAGGCTCCTCAGCATCTCCACACAATTGGCTCCATTGGGAATGACATTGGACCACATATCAACGAGGCAGCGATACCTGGGTGAGCCCATGACACTGTCACCACACAGGACCCCGCTGGGACACCAGCACAGACCCTCCCTGTGGTGACAAGCCCTGTGCCTGGAGATGCAGCTTCTCCCAGAGCTGTGCACCAAAGCGAAGGGCTCCCAGCTCCCACTGTGGGGGAACCTCAGCCCAAAAGCTGCCCTCAAAACACCCACAAGCTCTGTGGTCTCCCCTCGCTGGGATGGCAGGGCCCAACCTGCAGCCCCCAGGCACCTGTCGATGAAGACGAGGAAAGGGATGCGGATAGGGAAGCCCTCCTTGCGGATGCGGATGGTCTCCAGGATCCCTGAGTACCGCAGCTGGGTTCTGACCACGTCGGCCTCAAAGAGCCCCGGCTCCTGCAGAGGGCACGGGGAGAAGCATCAGCAACTGCATGGGCAAACCCCCACCCACCATGTGCCCACCACACTCCCAGCAGGGCAGGCAGCACAGGCAGGAGAGCCCTGGCTCTCACCTTCTTGTTGTTGGGTTTGAGGCAGCGCACAAAGAAGGGATTGCACCTGTGACAGAGAGACCCCGTCAGCCACAGGGGACAGGGGACAAAGCCAGCCCAGCCACCTTGGGCTCAGGTCCAGCTGTCACCCTGCTCCCAACCGCCCAGTGCATGGCCTGGCTGCCCACCCCGCCCACACTGACCTCTCCATCTTGTCTACCAGCTCCAGGAGTGACTGCTGGAACCGTGCAGCCACAGTGGGAGCCTTGTACCGCCGTGTCCTGGTGCTGCTCCTCTTCATGATGCTCCTCTGCCGGGCCATCACCTGGGCGTGGCCGAAGAAGAGGTTGGCCACCACCTTGGGGAGAAGGGAAGCGTTAGAGAGAAGGATGGTGGCCAGGAGGGTGCAGCCCTCCCAAATCCTCTTCCCAGACAGGCCACTGCTTCTTTGCCTAGCCCTGAGCAAGTCGCATGGCTGGATTGCCTGGATAGGGATGGGGATGATTGCCCAGATAAAGACAGAAAGCACAAGAGCAGCCCATGTGCCTGTTTGTGCCAAATGCTTGAGGGGTCAAAGCCCAGAGGATCCTACGGTTGGAGCCAGAGGCATCCTCTGCTTCTGGTGCCCCTGGGGTTCACCAGCCATGGGGACATACTCTTGGGGACATGGAAGGGGATGTATTAAAGGGGGCTATTGGTGCCCAGTGTCACTGCAGAGCCAGGGCCAGGCAGGTCCCTACCTTGGTCCTGCTGCTGAGGAACAGGTCCAGCACATCCTGACGGACCTGGTCATAATTTTTATCCAAAAACTTGTGAACCTGGCAAATAGCAAAACCTGATGGTGAGGAGCCTGGCAGGACAACAGGGTAAGGCAAGGAGCTCCAGGACCCCAGCCAGACTCCCTGGGTTGCATTTCTCTCCTTGGTGCAGGATCAACCTCCTCTTTAACCCGCCTTAACACACATCTGGGTGTCCCAGTGCCACACACCTGGTAGGTCACCTTCCCTGCATAGTGCTTGATGGTGAACTCGGGCAGTGGCATCTTCGGCTTTGTGTAGAGCGGGTTTGTCTCGTGGTGGTAGTGACACTTCTGGAGGAATGTGTGGTCAGTGGCCTGGGAAGGGACACAGGAGTGAGACACAGCTCAGGCAATTCAGCAGCAGGTTGGAACTAGGTGATCTTCAAGGTCCTTTCCAACCCAAACCGTTCTGTGATTCCATGATGTTTCTATGATTCTTTCAGCTTATCCAGTCTGGAGGAATCCAGGGGGCAGGGTCCCAGGTTGTCCAGGACAGCCCAGGGCCGTGGTGATTCCCCAGCCACAGTGACCTCCCAGTGCTGGCTGCACCTCCTCACCAGACACCCCCTCACCTGAGGGAAGCAGCTCTGGTCATCCAGGATCCGGAGGATGCCATAGGGTTTTTGGGAGATGAGGTCAATGCAGGGCTGGTTGTCGCTGAAGGGGATCTCCTTCCACTCGATCTGCTCCCGGAGATACTCCTCCTGCAGGGCAGGCACTGGGTCATCCCTGTGCCCCCAGCCCCACAGCAGTGTCCAACACAGGGGTAGAGCCCAGCACTGCCCACCAGCCCCACCTGCTCCTCCTGGAACACAATCCTGTTGAAGAAGAACTGCAGGTACTCGTTGGCATAGTTGATGCACAGCTGCTCAAAGCTGTTGAAGTTGAGGTCCTGCAAGAAGGAAGATCCATGGAGCCTAGGAGGATGGAGCTGAGACTGAGCCAGGATGGAGGTGGGATGAATCCTGCTCACCTCAAAGCCGTAGATGTCCAGGATGGCGATGGAGAGAGCCTCCTGCCGTGGGTACACCAGCTTGTTGATGCGGTCCGTGAGCCAGCTGAAGAGCAGGGAGTAGAGGGTCTTGGCAATGGCATCCCTGGGAAGGGGAGAGATGAGCAGAGTGCTGGAGCTCCAGAATGGAACCAGTGTACTTTGCTGCCACAGCCAGCATCCACCACAGCATCAGATTTAATCACCACAGAGTCTAATCCACACTGGGGGACCTGGCCATCCCCTTTCCAGCTGGCATTTCACTTCCCATGCCATCCCTGGGTGTCAGACCCCCCCATACCCTCCTGCAGTGCAGCCCCCCTTCCTTCTACCTGGCATCCATGGCGCTTTCAACAGTCAGAGGGGTAAAAATCTTCTCCCGCAGCGTTTCCTGGTTGGGAAATAGCATTATGGAGTTTCCACAACCTCAGCCGTGGTTCTCAGGGGCCAGGGATGCCCTCCCAGCCTGTGCCCCCCTGCACTCACCGTCACCTTGAAGGTGATGGCTTTCTGCAGGCCCTCAGGGGACACCTGCAGCAGCTCAGCCACCGTCCGGATCTCCGTCGTGCTCACCACCATGGCAACCTCCTGGCAGTCGGTCTGCAGGACACAGGGATGCCGTGGGATGTGGTGGTCCCCCATTTGCCACACCTCAAATCACGCCCAGGAGCACGGCCTGGCTCCCCATAGGGTACCTCGTATTTCTCAAAGTAGACATTGCCCAGGTGGAGGACAGAGGAGAGGATGCGGAAGATGCTGTTCTGCTCATCCATGCTGAAGTTCAGCACCTCCATGGTGTTGAGCAGCCGACGGAAATCCTCAGCGTCGTCTTTGCCGGGAATCTCGCAGTTCCCACCCTGGCACAACCCCATCAGTGGGTCCCCGGGGGATCAGCACCCAGCGCAGGGGGTCATCCCGCCCTGATCATCCTCCTCATCCACACACTGATGATTCACGGACCCACCAGCACCCTGAGGTTGGGCAGACCCCAAAATTAAGGCTGGAGGGGGCTGGGGAGGGGACACAGTACCTGGTTCAAGTAGTAGTAGGTCTCGGCGCCCTGCAGGCAGTACCGCTGCCGCTGCTGGGACGGCAGCCCTGCCAGCATCTCGTAGAAAATGTGGTAGTTGCGCTCGCTCTTGGCCTGGGGAGCAGAGGACAGAGCTGGGGAGGAGGAGGCAGAGGGGGCAGAGTAGGGGGCAGAGCCCAGGACTCCCTCGCCACCCACCTGGAAGACCACGCGGGACTTCTCCAGCAGGTACTGCGAGGTTATGGCACCGCAGATCAAGCCGCTGCAGGGGTGACAGTGGGCACCTGGCTAGCAACCTCAGTGTGGGCAGGGGCTGTGGCCCCCCAAGGCTCCCAGCCATGCCCAAATGCCCCCCAAAACACTGGGGGTCAGTGCTGGACCCAAGTGTCCCCCACCAGGGATGGGTGGGCAGGGAAAGGTGTCTGCACCTGGCTTGAGCACTGCACCCTGGGGTGACATCAGGTACCCCCCTGTTGGGATCAGTGGTGCTGAGAGAGGATGGGATATGAGGACAGGGGTGGGGACTGGGAATGGTCAGGGTGCCAGCCCAGGTCACAGTGTCTCTGCCCCTATCCCAGGGAGAGCCACCTGTCCTCAGGTGCCATCACCTTTCCAACACCAGGTTTGTCCCAAAAACATCCCTGTGTGCCCTCCCAGAGCCAAGGGACAAGGGGCTGGGTTGGTCTGGACACCCGTGGGACAGCAGGGGACAGAGGGTGGGAGCAGCCACACAGATGTTACGCAGCATTACTTACTCCTCCAGAAAGACTTCCACAAATTTCCCAAACCTGCTGGAATTGTCATTCCTTACGGTTTTGGCGTTGCCGAAGGATTCCAGCAAGGGGGTCGCCTCCAGGATCTGTTGTGGTGTTGAGAAGAGCTGGGGGGTCAGCCTGGGCACCCACCACACCACAAGACATCCCCAAGGCAAGGACACTCCCTTTGTCACCCTGCCACCCTCCCTGCCACCCCATGCTCCATGCAGACACCCAATGGGTGCCCAAATTTGAGGTGTGCACCACAGCCAGGTTAAATGAGGATGTGAGACAGCACAAGGACTCCATCTGTGTGCATGCACTGATTTCCTGCTGTCCCTCCCGCCTTCCCCCTGCAGCTGGGATGCCATGGCCAAGATGCCACCATGATTCTCTGTTCTCCTGAACCATCCCAGCCCATGTGTCCCCTCAGTACCTCTGTCTGCCGTGGTCCAGGTGGAAGCATGGGGACAAGGAGAGAGCAGCAGAACCATGAGGGATGGAAGAGTGTGCTGGGAGGTGGGAGAAGAGGATGGGGACATGGGGACTCAGGGACTGTCCCCAGGGCAGCACCCTACCGGTGAGGCAGTGCTGCGTTTCTGGCTGACGGCTGCCAGGTAGCGCAGGATCAGCTTGGTAGCTTCAGTCTTCCCGGAACCACTCTCCCCACTGGAATGCAGAGCAAGGGCACAGCCGGGGCTGTCACCAGCTGAGCAGGGGGTGCCCACCCCAAACCCCCCCAAACCTTCCCAGCACCCCACCCCAGGGCCAAGACAGGCTGGTGGCACTGGCCCAGCAATTAGGGTGGTGTTGATTAGAGGACACCCCAGGGAGCTGTGTGTGGGGACAGCCATTCCCACCTGATGATGATACACTGGTTGTGTTTGGCATCCATCACTTTGGAGTAGGCGACGTTTGCGATGGCATAGAGGTGCCTGGGGTGGGGAGAAGCAGAGGGGGTGCAGTGCCACACTGCTCTACCACAGGCACCCCCAAAGTGAAGGGTGGGAGTGACCCCATCCCCGCAGGGCATTTGGGGACAGCCTGGTACTCACGGCGGGTTCTCGCCCAGGGCTCTGCCCTCGTACTGCTGCACCTGCTCCGTCCCGTAGATGTTGACGATCCGGTACGGGTTCACTGACACCAGGATGCTGCCGATGTAGGTCTGCCAGAGAGGGAGGTGTGGGGCTGCGAACACTCAGAGGACGACTCCCCAAAGATCCCACATCTCCAGTCTTTGGGGAATGCTGTGTCCCCCTAAGCTTACGTAGATGAGCTGGCGCTCGAACCGCGTCCGGAGGTTGCTCAGCACCGCAGCCTCCTGGAGGTCCCTGGCATGGAGCAGAGGCTGAATTAGGGAATGACAGGGGGACAAGGGAGTGTCTGCTGTCCCCAGAGTGTCCCCAGCATCCCCAGCCCATGTTGGAATGAGATGGGATGGCATAGCAGGGTCAGGGGTATGTGATTGGAGGCTGCAATCCCATTGGACCCCACAGCACTAAGTCACGGTGCAGGGGACAGGGACACTCACTCCAGCTGGGTCATGTCCTCCAGCCCGTCCTCCTTCTGTGGCTCCTGGTACCGCATGATGGGCAGGCTGCACAGCGACTGCATCTGCACGGAGCAATCACCCCATCATGGCAGGGATGTGCCAACACCCTCAGGTGTCCCACTCAGTCACCACCACCACCACCCCAAAACACCATCTGTGACCCCAAACCAAGGGACATGCAGTCAGTGATGGCAGGAACCCCAAGAAAACACCTCACAGCCCCAAAACCAGTACCCCAGCAAGAGCATTGTGTGTCAAGTGAGAGGAGCAGCCCTGGAACACAGGAAGATGAGCCTGCCAAGGCCACCTTTGGGCTGGTCCCAGGAAAACCTGGTCCTGAGAATCCCGGTCCTGCTCTATCATGGGCATCACCTCCAGTGGAGGTGATGGAAGGGGGCTGAGGCTGCTCCCCCCGGCCACGAGCAGAGATGACACAGGACGGGTGTCACACGGGAGCCTGCGCTGGAGCCCGGCCAGGCGGTGGGCAGGAAAGCAGACACCCCGCCGGGTCACCGTGCCACCGGCACCTGTCCCAGCAGGATCGGGTCTCCACATTTCCATACGCCAGAATCAAGTGTCCCCAGAGGGGCCACTCGTGGGGGGACACACAACAGGCGATGATCCCTTCTTTCAATCTGCTTGCCACAGGAGGACCCCCGCCAGCACCCAGACCACCCACAGCCATTTACCTCCCACCCTGCGCACTGCAAACCCCTCGGCACCGTTGCCTTCGAGCCCAGGAGAGCCGTCAGCCACCTTAACTCGCCACCCCGTCCCGTGTCCCGCCGGCTGCTAGCTCACTCCCGGCTCCATCCCCCCGAGGGGGCTACCCGCCGGCGTTACCTTGCTGCGCCAGGGCTGCTTGCTGCGCAGGTACCCGTCTGCCCAGGGGTGCCTGTCCCGCCAGCCGCCCGCCGGCGAGCGCTGGCACAGGTATCGCCCGAGGTCGGTTCCCCACTGGCTCGCCCACCGCCGGCCGCGCTGGGTGGGCTGCTGGGGGAGGCCCTGCTCGGCTGTCCAGGCGTCGGGCATCTCCCGCACCCGCACGACGTGCTGCGTGGACCAGTGCTGCTTGTACATGCGGGATGCGCGCCGGAAGGAGCCCAACCTCTGCACCTGCGGCGTCACCACCGCGTAGCGCCCCACGCCCTCCTCCCCGGCCGCCCCGTCCCCCTCGATGGGCTCCGCCGGCCCCGGGGGACGAGCGACGTGGCGGGAGACGACCGGAGAGCCAGGGGCTCGCCCGTGGGGTGGTGGGAAAGGGGCACGACGGGGCGGTGAGGGGCTCCGATTGCCACGTGGGCCGGAGGGGAGGATGGGGCGCCCGGCGTCGGCCCAGCCCCGGCGGCTCGAGGGTGGGCTCGGANGGGGCTATGCTCCTTACGAGCAGCGAAGCCAGGGACTGCGCCACAGAGCGCCCCTTGGACGGGCTGCGGCCCCCCACGTCAGGAGATGGCCTCGGTGGTGGGGAGGGGGGGGCCATCCCGGCAAGGGGCTGCCCGATGCGCTGGATGAAGCTTTTGGGGGTGCTGGGAGCGGGGCTGGACGGAGGGGGCACCCCGGCGGGACCCCGCGGGGCACCCTGCCAGGGGGGCAGCTCCTCATCCCAGGAGGGGCCCTGGGGGCCGAGGCGGCGGCTGCCGGGGCGGGACGATGGTGCCAGGAAGGGGGTCCTCTGCAGTGGCTTCACCGCCTTGGTGGGGGGCTCGGGAAGCCGGGGCCAGGCCTGGGGGAGCGGCAGCCCGGGGGGGCTGCTCCGCCGCGATGACCCAGGTCTCCCCGCCGCCGCCGCGGGCCCCCCCAGGCGCCTCCCCCCCGGTCCCGGTGAGCGGGTGGCGGCCGGAGGCGGAGCGGGGGGCTCGGGGCCGAAGCGCCGGAGGCTGGCACCGAGAGAGGGGGATCGCCGTGGCCCCTCGCCCCGAGTGCTGCCGGGGCGCGGTCGGACGGGCGGCGGCGACGGGGAGCGCCCGACGGGGTTGGCGAAGGGGTTACGGAGCGACCGCCGGCGCGCAGTCCCCGGCTCCCGGGGAGGGAGCTGCCCCCAGGGCCCCCCCGGTGGGGAAGAGTCCCTGGCTGGAGATGCTCGTGGCGCGAGGTCCCGGCCCCCCAAACCGGCGCTCTCTATCCCCGCCAGCCTGCGGCTGGAGCCCCTGTAGGAGGGCTGGGGGGTGCGGGACCCCCGAAATCCTCCCGCAGCTCGCGGCGGGCGGCTGGGGGGAATCGAGAGGGATCGCTGGAGGAACTGCCCCAGAGGGCTCCCGAACGCCCGCGCTGCCGAAACCAGGCGTCCCGGGGATGTCGTGGAGCTGGGGGCTGCCGGAGGCGGCGGCGGCTCGTACTCGTCGTAGTCGTCCTCGTCACGGGTGGCGGGCAGGTGGGGAGATGGCGGGAGAGGGACGTCCAGGCGGTCCCTGCCGAAAAGCTTGACCTGGGGCCGGGGGAAGAGCCTGAATTTCCTGTTGAGGGAGAGCTTGGAGGAGAGTGTCTCCCGCATGCCCCGGAGAGAGGAGGCACTCAGGATGGAGAAGGGATACTCCTTCTCCTCTTCCTCCTCTTCCAACTCCTCGGGCTCCTCGCCCTCAGCGATCTCCTCCAGGCCCAGGGCATAAGGGTTGCAGGAGGATTGGGCATGCGGCGCCCACCCGCCCTCACTGTACTGGATGCGATGTTCAGGATACTCGCCCCCAGGGTACCCCCCATCAAAGGGCTCCCCAAAGTCCTCATAGGGGTCCCCCCTGTAGCCGAAGGGCCCTGCCGCCTCCTCACCATACTCTGCATCGCTGCCATACGGGTCGTAGAGGCTGAGGGAAGACCCACCACCAAACGGTCCCTCATCCTCGAGCTGTGAGCAGCCATAGGGGTGCCCTGGCTGGTCACCGTCCTCCCAATAATCCCCATAGTAGTCATACTCCTCTTCTGTTTCGTAGCCAGGATAGTCAGAGTAGGGGGTCGGCACCGCATCCTCGAAGCTGTACCCTGCTGGGTAAGCTGGGCTCTGCATGTAGCCTTCCTCCTCCTCAGAATAGTTGTGTTGGGGGCCATAGGCTCCATCCTCCTCCTCGCTGTAGCCATGCCACGGGCCATAGGCTCCATCCTCCTCGGTGTAGCCATGGTGGGGGCCATACGCTCCATCTTCCTCCTTGGGGTGACTGTGCCAGGGCCCATAGGCTCCATCTTCCTTCCTGGCATAGCCACGGCGGGAGCCGTAGGCTCCATCCTCTTTGCCATAGCCTCGCCGGCGGCTGTAGGCTCCGTTCTCCTCCTCGGCCCAGCCGTACCGCGGCGCCGTCGGCACCGTCGGCTCCGGGGCCGCGCGCTGGGAGCGCCGCCGGGATGGCTGCCTCATCACGCTGCCTTGCCGTGAAGTGCTGGGGGCCGACAGCCCAGCGCTGCCAGGGATCCGCTTCATGTTGGCCCGGTGCCTGAGGATCTCGTCTTCCGCAGGGAATGGCAGCTTCTTGGCACCAATACGGGACAGCCAGGCCGTGTCAGTCGCCCGGCTGCCCCCCACCAGCCGCCCATGCCGGGAGAGCACCTTCCTGGCCAGCCAGCCTGTGGCTGCGGCCGCCTTGCTCAGCACCTGCGCCCGTGGCTTGAATTTCCTTTCCGGGCGCCGGCGGAAGAGCGATGCGCAGTCCTCAGGGATCTGCCCGCCCTGCCGCAGCAGCAGGAAGGATGGCTTCGATGCTGCCTCCTTCTTGGCCTCCTCCTCCTTCCTCTTCTTGCCCACGCGCTTGAAGTCCATCATCAGGTTGGAGGTGGACTTGAACACCGCCTTGTTCTTCTTCTTCTTCCTCTTCTTGGTGCTGTGCTTATGCAGCCCCCAGAAGAAGCGGGATGTGTTCTTGAACTGTCCCTTCTTGGGCCGACGCAGCCCCAAGTTCCTGAAGCCCAGAAAGAGCTTCGAGGTGCTGCGGAGGCTCCGCTTCGCCCGGGCCTTCGGCAGCGCTGCTGCCTCCTTCTCGGCCGGGTCGGCTTCCACAGATTCTTTGGGCTGGCCCTTGGCCTCTGCACCCTTGGCCCCTTTCTTCTTCTTGTCGATTGCCAGCCCCATCACCAGCTTGGAGGTGCCCTTCGTGTTCTTCTTGGCTGTTGCAGCATTGCTCTCACCCTCTTCTTCCTCCGTCTCCTGCTGCATTTTCTTCCCAAGGCCCAGTTTCTTCGCCACTCCTGCCTTGGGCAACCCCTTCTTCTCCTTCCCCTTCCCCTTCTTGGGTTCCTCTGCAGCCGCCTCCTCCTCATCCTTCTCCTTTTCCTTCTCCTCATTTTTCTCCTCCTTTTCATCCTTTACCTCCTCCACCACCTCAGTCTCCTCACTCTCCTCCGCCTTCAGCAGCTCCGCATCCGAGGCATCCTCTGACTCATTGGGATCCTCCTTCTTGCCCTTCTTGCCATCCTTCCCTTTCCCTTTGCCCGTCTTCTCTTTGGGCTCCCCCTTCTTGCCAGCCATCCTGGCAGTGGCAGGCGCTCATGCTCCGGCCCCAGCGGGGCCCTGGGAGATGATGCCCTGCGCCGGCAGGAGCCTGCTCCCGGCACAGCGGCCGGCTCCCGACCCCGCTGCCTGCCCCGGGTGGGTATTTACCTGTGCCTGGGTTTGGCGAGGCACATGCCCGTGCGTGGCTCCCTCGGGCGCCGGTGGCCGCCCGCTTGGCATGGCGCTGGGGCGGCGGGACACGGCCCCGGGGCAGCCCGGCGGAGCTGCTCCTGCCTCCCGCGCACCCCGCGGGTCGGCAGCGCGGTGCCGGTGGCTGGGCTCCGGCTGTAACCCAACCGCCAGGCTCGCGGCGGCATGAATAATGTAAGGGATGCACCACGCCAGCCCTGAGACTTTTCCGAAGGAGCAGGGAAGGGCCCCTGCTGCTGGGAGCATCACCTCAGGAGGACACCGCAGGGGACAGCGCTGTTATCCCAAAACGGGACCCGGCCACCTCCCCACGCCTCGAGGCTTACTCTGCCCCTCTCTGAGAAACCAGCCTCTTCCTCCAGTCAGCACGGACACGGATGAAGCCCAGGGATCCATGAAGCCAAACGGCGGCACCAAGAGAGAGGTGACAGTTCTGCAGAGCCCAAGGCAGCAGTGGAACACACCCAATGGGAGCGACGCAAGGGAGGGACCCAACACCAGACCAAATTCCACTGCCCTGCTGGGAAGCGCTGAGGACCCCAGAGCCCACGGGGGCACTCCTCATACCATGCCAGGTGGCAGGTACATGCAGGGTGCCACACGTGTCCACACACAGCTGGCAAGGGGGGTTGCATGTGCTGCACGTGTGACCCGTGGCAGTGCCACCAGCGTGTTTGTGCACACACGTGCCCAGGCGCGGGGTGACCACATCAAATGTTAATGCCAGGCCTGGATTCCTGCGGCTGCAGCTCATCAAAGTTTAAGCAGCAGCGGTGGGAACTCGCTGTCCCACATGGATCGCCTGCAGACAGCAGTGGGGCTGGTGTGGGCAGGGGTAGCACTCGCTGCACCCCCTTACAGGGGATATGTTTGGGAAGACAAAAGCATCCAGCTGTGCAGCAGCTGGCAGAACTGAAGAACCAGTAGCAGTTGCTGGACTGAACCCATTGGTCATCCCCAGGATCAGGAGAGACCAACCTCCTGGAACTGTGTTCTCCCTAGCTTGGTTCCTCCCTGTCACATCTACAGCAGAGGGGCATCCACCATGATCCCATGGCTTTACCTACTCCCTGCATTAATCTCTGGGATAGAGACGTCCTGGTCTGCACAGATGGAGGCAGCTCTGGAATGCAGAGTGAGCAGAGGACAGACTGGGATGAGAGGCACCTGGCAGACATCAGGAGAGGGTCTGTGGGGTGACAGACACACATGGTCAGTGGGAAGGAACATTAGCAGAGCCCAAGCCATACAGGAGCATCACCCTGTGGGAGCCGTACCTGGCACTGTCACAGTCCACTGCCATGGAGC
The DNA here is from genome assembly GCA_013396875.1 of Vireo altiloquus. NCBI lineage: Eukaryota > Metazoa > Chordata > Aves > Passeriformes > Vireonidae > Vireo > Vireo altiloquus. The sequence goes on along the minus strand of VZRF01012009.1, from coordinate 997,108 downwards.
CATACAGGGCTGACAGAGCCTGCCCTGCCAGCGGCACCTGCCCCACACCACCACCCCACCCCTCCTACCGGCACAGAGAGCCTGGGCACCACAATGTGGCAGGGAGCCACCTTGGACAGACACAGCCCTTCCCTCTCTGCTGGCTGGTGAAAAGCTGCTGCTGCTCACCCCCTGCATCCCACCACTGGTGCAGTCCTTGCCACAACCCCACTGCCTTCCACAGTCCCTACCTCTGTCCCCCCCGCTGAGGCAGTGGTCTCAGTGTCCTGGGCACTGGCACAGCTCCTGTGCCGTTACCATGGCTGTGCCCGTGGTGCCTCCCTGCCCATGACAAGGGCTCTCTGAGAGGGGGGATAAAGGCAGAGAGAGAGGGAGCTTCATCCCACAGAGATGCTGCCTTCCACGGTCTCAGCCTCCATACCAGACCCCGAAAACACCTCCCAGTGTTCTTCATCCTGGGCATAGGGTTCACCTGCCTTTGGTACATCAGAGTTGGACAAGAGCTTTTGTGCCCAGATGCAGCAGGATGGACGCAAATGCAGGGGGTGGGAGGGGCACCCATGCTTAATTGTTGTTTCCAGGGTGTCTGGGCATGGCTGCATCCAGCAGCAGTGCACAGGAGGGACCCTGGGTGCAAAACCTGGCAGTGAGGGGTCTCTGTGGCGGCAGTGGGTACCAAGGCTCTGGTAGAAGATATCCAAAGCATCCTTTGGTCAAGTCAGTCTTGAATGGCTCTAGCCACGTGGGTGAGGCAGCGGAAGCCACCTCACCCCAGGGACACGGCCTGGGGTAGCCCCGGTCCCACTGCCACAGCCTGAGGCTGCGCCATGGCTGGACGCTAGGAAGGAATGAAGACTTCCTTGGGGGTTCACCCACCCCAGCCCGGCAGGACGCGCGGCTGCCCAGGACTGTACCTTTGGAGTGCCGGCATCGGCGGGCAGAGCTCCAGAGGCAGCAGCTCCACGTCTCCAGGCAGGTCTGTGGTCACCAGCCGGCCCCGGGTCCGCTTACAGCCTGTTTCCAGTTACAGCCGGAGCAGGGCTCCGTGCCACCACACCACACCACGCTGGCCCTGGCGCTGCCGTGCCTCCCGGGAGCTCCACGCTCTGGCATCACGGAGCCAGCCCAGGCATCTCCTGGCTGTGGCAGCTCCTCTCACCACATTCCCTTCCCTGTCTTCAGTTCTGCATCATTGCACATCCACTTTCAAACACCTGTGAGCAGGTAAGGAAGCCCAGCCACAGCCTTGTCACTCCAATCACAGCTCCAGGGATGCTGGGAGCATGGGGATAAGCTGGGCCCTTCCAGCAATGTGACAGTGGCACAGGCACCCAAGCCCCCAAGGCACAGTGGGATCTTTCCTTGCTCCCCCAAGCACCCATCACCCCCCTGACCTGGCTAATTTCCACCCCTCCAGTTCCTGCCTTCAAAATGAGGATGGGGACCCAGCACATGAGCAATACATGGCAACTCCCGCCTGCCAGCTGCTGCCTGCTCCCCACAAGGGAGGTGTTATGGGAGGAGATAGGCCAGAGCAGATGCTGGAAGCACAGACCAGCTGGGCACGATGCTGGCGTGCACCCAGGAATATGCTGGCTGGCAGCGCTGGAGCCAGGTCACAGCCCTGTGCCATCACCTCAGTCCCAGAGCCTAGCCCAGGAGCTTTCCTGGGGCAAAATAGCCCTGAGGTAAAAGGAATGTGGGGAAGGGGTGGTAGGAAACATGGGGTACAGGGTTCCAGGGGAGAAGGGGGTGCTCAGGGGAGGCTGCTCTGCTCCGGAGGGCAGTAGGAATGTGGGGCTGTGGAGAAGGTGGGAAGGCAGAAGGTGAGATAAGGAAAGATGAAAAGCAGAAACAGGCAAGGGACAGGCAGAGATGAGGGGACACAAAACACCTTGACTGGGAGCACCTGAACTGCAGTGTTCATGTAGAAACCACCACTGCACACAAAGGTCCCTCCCTGGCAGCTTGGCCAAGCCACCACGGCACCTGCAAGCCCAAGGGAGGTGCCACCCAGCTGGGGCACCCACAGTCACTCACCTGAGGTAGCCAGTTGCCCTGCATGGCGTGGGGCTGGCTCGGTGCTCTGCCAGCACTGTGCTCCCGGCTCCGCTCCCCACAGGGACCATCCCTCCCCTGGCAGCTGCGGGACCATCGCTGCTGCGCAGAGGCACCCAATACATATTTGATGACTGCTATTATTCTCATCTCCACTCATGAGCAGAGGGATGGGAGCTGATCTTCGCTCACGGAGCTGGGGAGAAGCAGGGAGGGAGCGGCTGGAGGGGGTGAGCATCCCCTCCTCCCATGGTCTCTGTCCCTTGCACCCCTGGTGACACAGTTGGACTGTCCCACATCCCTCCTGGGATGTAGATAAGCCTCAGTGTAGCCCAGATGTGAACAGCTGGAAAATGGCCCTGACCCATTCCTGCCTCCAAACCAACGGAGTTTAGGAGAAATCACAGAACATGAGAGTGAGGAACAAATGCACCCCCTCACACCCCTCTCCAAAGCTGGGCTGGGACCAACCAGCTGCAGAGGTTCTGGCAGGGAGCTGGACACCCATCACCCCAATATCAGAGCATCCTCTCCTTCCTGGATGAGCAGGACACTCCACCTCTCTTCACAACACTTCGTTCTCCGCATTCCAGCACTGGGCTCCTGCATCCCACCAAATTGGGGACCATTTCCCTGCAGTGACAGAGCCTGTGGCTCTCCCAAATGCAGGGGCAGAGAGCATCCTGCTGCAGCAGCTGAGCAGGGAAAACCTCTGCTTCCTTCTCCTGCAGTCAGGCACGTCCCAGCCGTAATGCGGTGGGTATTTATTATGCTGATTCCTCAGAACGCGAGGGCTTAACTGCAAATTACAATCAATAGCCCAAATCCCCTCGGGGCAGGTTCATCATTTAGCAGGCGCAACCAGAGGAATTCAAAACTATTTGCCAGCCATAAATCCTCCTCTCCGCAGCCTCCCCAGCCGGCTCCGCGCCACTCACGATGGCTGGTTGGGGTGACCCTTGTCAGCATTTGAGACAATTAAGCTGTCACTGCGGATCGTGACTCTTATATACGGCCCTGAGCAGCACTTTGAGATGCCACCGTGATGGGGTGAGGGGAGCTGGCTGAGGCGAGCCCGCTACAGCAACCGTCTCTCATTGAATTAAATGAATGTATTTGGAGGCAGTCGCTTTTTATTACCTTGCAAACGATTCCTGACTAAATTAAATTATAAGAGGAGTGTTCAGCCAATCAAACCTGCTTGATTGCCTGGAACAGGCATTTTAAACAGCACGCCTCGAGCCGTCGCTGGTTCCAGCACTAGATGGAGGGTGGCTGATGGGCTGTGGCGAAGCTGATCCACCCTGCTCCACACCTGGAGTGCTGCACGGCTGTGCTCACGCAGGGGAACGACCCCAGGGATGGGGCAGGATGAGCACAGCCCTCTGGGAACAGCATGAATGAGCCTGGAGGCGGCTGGAAGAGCAGAGGAATGGCAGGAGCTGTGGCACAGAGCACTAGCAGGGCTGCTGAGGGCTCCTTTCTCTGAACATCATCCAGCCAAGGCTCTCCTCCTACAACAGAGAAATGCAGGGTGCTGCTCTTTTGGAGGCAAAAATCCACAGCTCCTGCCTCTCATCCTCCTGGAGAACCCTTCTCCCAACACACAGCAAGGAGACTGATCACACTTCCTTTAGCAGCTCCCCAGTGAGGCGTTCTGGTTAATGCATAAAATCCCAAATTGTTTGGGTTGGAAGGAAGCTCAAAGCTCATCCAGTTCCACCTCCTAGCATGGGCAGGGACACCTTCCATTATCCCAGGTTGCTCCAAGCCCTAGCCTGGGACACTTCCAGGGGTGGGGTAGCCACACCTTCTCTGGGCAGCCTGTGCCAAGGCCTGACCATCCTCACAGGGAAGAATTTCCTCCTCACATCTAATCTGTATCTCCCCTTGCAGTTTAAAACCATTCCCATTTTTCCTGTCACTGCATGCTCTTGTAAAAAGTCCTCATGTGCCTTTTTTATAAGCCCCTTTAAATACTGAAATGCTGCAAATTCCAGAAAACTCAGGAGGCTCCAGTATAACTCAAATACTGCAGCACATTTCCCCCTCACCCTTCGGATTTTGTTTTTTCAGGACTTGGAGATCTCTTGGAGGCAAACTCACTCCAGCACGAACTGCAATGTTTGCTGCTTTTAACATCAGTGCAGAACAATTAGGGAAGTGCCTGGAAGAAGGAATACTGCAATTAAATGGTGCATTTTCAAATGCAGCTATAAACTTGCTGCCAAAAAAGCTACACTCTCTGAAAAAAGAAGTTGGCTTCTTCTAGCTTAACTATTTTTACTTCAACCCCATTCCAATTTTAATCATGTATCTGCTCATTTTGAACAGGATAAAATGCCCATTTTCCTAAACGAAGCTAATTAGGCAGAGGGAGTTTTAACAATGATATGCCAAAATCAATTTGAAACCCACACTGAGGTAGCACCAGCTATTCAAGGACAGGTTTTAGCAGGTAACACTGTGCATTTCAGCCTCACACCAAGCATCCCCCAGCTCTCAGCACTACCTGGGCTGAGGATGAAGCCCTGTCAGCAGTTTTGGTTTCCCGGCTCCATGCCAAGGCTTGGCAGGCTGCAGGATTTGGATGGAAAAGTCAGAAACTCAGGGACAAAACAAAACCAAAATTAGTCTTTGTGAGGGCAACTCTGCCTGTGCGACCTTCACAGGAAATGGGAAGGGTGAGTTAATGTGCTGGAACAGCATCCCACCCAGCTCACACGGGGAAGGGCCAGCTTTCCACTGCCAGATCAGGGATAATGTGGATAATTTGGAGCTTGTTCTCCACTCGCTGCCTCCGTGGTCAGGATTTCCTCTGCGCTCCAGCTGTGAACAAAGCCAGGAACAGGGAAGGGAACTTACAGAGTTCAAAGTCACCTTCTTAGCTTGGGCACTGTGTATAGTATCTGCTTATCTCCCATCACCAGTCTCTTGAAGCCACTTCACCTTCTATTGCCCCCTAAATCTCCTGCAGCAGCATCCAGGGCTCCTCAGGTGGTCAAAGGTAAGAAAGAGAGTTAGGAAACACACTGAGCCATCTACCCACCATTCACATGAAATAGCAACTTTTTATTTTCTCAAATAAAATAATCCTTCCATTTCTCCTCGATCAGGTTGTAAGGGGTGGGGAGGAGCAGGGAGGAGGGGAGGAACTCTGCTCAGACAGGTGTCACACCTGTCCTCACAGTTCTGCGTCCATGTCAGACCAAACCCTTTTCCAATGAAAGAAAATAAAAGCTATTGGCAGCTCTTGGTGCCAGAAGGCAAGAGCTGTCCTCTGTCAGGCACTCTGAATTGTTTAGCAACAGTATTCAATGGAAAAGCATGATTACAAAAATCCCAGATTTCTGATGAACAATATCCAGACAAGCAATGTTTAACAGGGCCAGGGTAAAACTCATGGCATGGGGTGGTACCTTGAGCTCCAAAGAGCTGCGACTGGAATTCAGGGGCATGGTTGAGGAGAACCCCAGGTTGGGGACTAAAGGGTAGGACAACTCCTGCCCAACAAAGGAGGAAGCTCCCAAGGCAGCTCCTCAATGAGTGATATGCCAGAAGTGAATTCTCACCCCAGACTACGGCTCTTGGATCATACCCCACTGCAGTCTGGCCAGGTTAATCATCCTTTAACAGTTACATTTCTCATCTCTCAGTACCAGTTGTACCAGGATGTCCTATAAACCCCACTGCAAGGCTACGGAGAGGCACAGAGTACCAGGTTTTAATGTTAATTGAGGTGGGACCATTAAAAATTTGGGTTGTTTCAGCTGCAGAGGCGTGTCCAGCGAGCAGGGGAGGGAGAACTCTGATTCTGTTTCAGATCAATGCTTAAATTAAGTGAATGGATAAGCAGCAAAGCATCAGCAATGTTCTCTCAGCCCAAAGCACAGGGCCAGATTTGTTCACACAAACCCATGCACTTCCCACTGGGAATGCACATGGATCCATGTGCAAACCCTACAAGGGGCAGGACACTGCTGACTGTGCCCTAGAAGAACTGGCTCCTTTACAATTTTTAAGAAACATTACTTGGCCTGAAATGCTGCAAGATGGAAACCCATCTTCCCCATCCCCACCTGCAAGCACAGTAGCCTCATTTTCTGCCTTTCTCCAAGAGAAGGAGCTTCACAGAAGCTTTCTTGGCTCTGGAACACATCTCCCTTTTTCTTTCTTTTTCTATCTTTTTTTTTTCTTTTATTTTTGGTGTGTTTTGTTTCATTTTTACGTGGTCAGTTCCAATTGCAGTGATTAAAGACAAGGCCAGGCACCAGCAGTTACTTCTTTACGATCTGAATGACATCTTCATGCTCCATCATATGGGTTAAGCCCACTCTTTGAGGGCTGTACTTTGTGCTTGTCCCCTTAAAAGCAAAAAATGAGAAGGGTTAGAAGAACAATTTGAGACACCTGAAGACAAGGATTCCAGTAGCTGCCTAACACTTACCCACACCAAGGCATATTTGAACTGGCTGGCTAACGACCTGTGAATCCGATGGCACTGCAAGACAGACAGGCAGAAGCTGAAGTATTTAAATGACACCACTTTGCAAACAACTTTTTTAATATAACATTCACAAAAGAAACTCAAGTCTATGCCAGAAATTGCAATAAAGGCTTTAGGAGTCAGTTAACAGCACTTGAAACAACACAGAACAGACACAGGAATCACCAGCCCACACAAAGCTCCATTCCATTTCTTCCACGTGCTTCTTCACTGGGCTGCTTTAAGTAATTATTGTTTAAACCTTTTATAGCAGCTGTGAAAGAAACCTGAGGCAGATAAAATGGATAAAGGCAACAAAAGGAGAAGCCCAACTAAACACTGACATGTCCTGAGCTTTTGGAAGCACAAATCACAGCAGGTCCAAGAGGAACTGCCCTCTGCACACAGGGAAATGTAAAAGATGCAGAAAAAATTACCACATGTTCCACAGAGGCTCCTTTCCGTAGAATAATGGCATCTGTAAAGTCTGGTCTCTCTGTGGAGAAGCAGAAGGGGGGGAAAAAGCATTGGATTTATATCATGTGTGTTCTAAAATGCTGACACCACCTCACATCACCTTGTGCTTACTACTCCCAAATTCCTTCTTCCTGCTCCCAGACAGAGCAGGGATCCAGCACCTGAAAGCATCAGCTCACTACTACCCACAAGTGCAATTACCCTCTCCACACAGTCAGCAGCTTCCTCACAACCCACCTGATCCAACTCCATCCCAAACCCTTGACTTACGAGAAACAAAACCAACCAAGTCAAAACACACCTGCTCAAGGAAAAACAAAATCCCCAAGATTTCAGAGCTTAACAAAGCTCAGAGAAAATTCCTTGATCTCCTCACATCCACCCAGGTTCAGCTGTTCACAACTAAAGAGAGCAAGTTATAGATGTGCTTTCATCATTGGGAGAAGCTGCAAGTGGGTTATAAAGCAAAAGGAGGATCAAAGGCACTTCCAAGTGCATGGAAATCACCAAATTTCTTGAAGAAGGAACAGGAAACTTCTTCTGAGTTGCAATGGGTTGAACAGTTCATCACAGTGTGCATAACAAGGAAAAAGCTGTGAATTTGCACACTTTATTCCCTTATATCATGCAAAGACTTAGGAAAATTCGGCTCTTGTAAAATACAGCAGGAAGGCCATGGTGGGATCCACACATGGCGGGATCAGACAGAGCAGGAAGCATTTCCCAAGAGCTGAGAGATGATTTGGGAGGGTGTAATTCCAGCATTTCCAAGGCACCAGTCCTGCTGGCAGCCTGTCTGCCTTCCATGGGCAGCAGCATTTGTGCCTTCCAAACCTTCTGCTCAGTTCATGTCACTTACGTCCACGTTTCTTGGTGTAGATGCAGGTGAGCGCCAGGTATTCCCAGAGCTTTTCCAGCAAGTAGTCCAGGTTCAGCTTCATCCCACAGCTGCAAAACACCAGGAACATCTGTTTACTGCTGTTGTGATTTAGGGATCCAGAAGAACAACATGGAATGTCTTTATTAAAGTGCTGGAGAATGAAATGGGGGGTAAGTCTTTAATAAGGCAAGGAAAGAAAAAACACAAGGTGAAATGACCTTAAACTGAAAGAGGCCAGGTTTAGATTAATATTAGGAAGAAATTCCTTACTATAAGGGTGGAGCACTGGAACAGGTTACACAGAGAGTCTCTGGCTGCCCTATCCCTGGAATTGTTCAAGGCCAGGTTGGATGGGGCCTGGAGCAACCTGATCTAGTGGAAGGTGTCCCTGCATGGAGAAGCCAAGCTGCCTACCTCACCAGGGGAAGGAAATCTGGGAAAAGCTGCACAGCAGCTCTGCTTCCCACCCCAGCAGCCCTGGGAGAAGTCCCTTCCTGAGAGAGGCTGAAGAGAGGGGTGTGAAATGAACCCCACACCAGGCACACCAGAAGAAAAGGCAACATGACAGCTCCTACCTGATAACAACACTGTGGGGCCTCCGAGCAAGACGATCCACCTCCTCCATGGATATCTGGTCAATCTTGTTATAAACCTAAATGAAAGGGAAAACAACATAACCCTTAGAAAGGCAATTCAGCAAGATGAGGAAATAACAAGGTAGCTCCAGCATCTGAAACAGAAACACAGATCCTGTCAGAGGATAAGCCAAGACTCTCAGTAAAACAAACTATTAAAATTCAGAAGCCTGAATATAAATTTTGGCCTTTTAAAATTCTCCCTTTGGGATGACTTGGAACACATTCTCTGGTGTCTTTTATTTCAAACAGACCCAGTGGCTACAAATAGAGCCCTAAAGGGACCTCTGGCACACAAGGGACCAGACATGAAAAGTCAAGCACAGAGCTGGCAGCAGGGGAATTGGAGGCTCCACACGTGGGAGCAAATCCCAGCAACAGGATTGGAAGCTCTGCTGCTCCAGGGCAGCACCAGCCACAAGAGGGCCCAGGGAACACACACAGCACGGCTGCACATCCAAAGCCTATAAAAAACTCCCTGTTGAGCCATTTTCCACCTCTTAAACCCCAAATCGTTACTGTTTTAGGAGCCAGGAACAAGGGCATGGAGTAATAGGACAAGGGGGAATGGTTTTAAATTGAGAGGGCAGGGTTAGATGGGATACTGGGAAAAAAATTCTTCCCTGTGAGGGTGGGGAAGCCCTGGCACAGGTTGCCCAGAGAAGCTGTGGCTGCCCCTTCCCTGGAAATGTCCAAGGCCAGGCTGGATGGGGCTTGAAGCACCCTGGGATAGTGTCCCTGGGAAGGTGTCCCTGGGGATGACAGGGGGGGAAAGAGATGAGCTTTAAGGTTCCTTCCCACCCAAACCGTTCCACGATTTTATGAAGTTCCAACTTTTCCTTTGGCACAGAAAAGAGATGTGGGATGTGACAGAAGCCAGGCTGCTCAGGATACTCACATAGAGGCACGGCATGTAGACCCTGTTTCCCACAATCACATCAATGAACTCATCAGGGGAACAATCCTCTCTGAACAGGACCTCGGCATTGAAGATTTCTGAGGTGGACACTGTCAAGGCCCAAATCCCAACACACCGCAAGGGCTGAGCTCCCTTGTGACAGCCTGTTGCCAACCAGCCAGCATCAAAGTGACATCAAGGCTGTCCCACAGCAGGAGCCACTTGAACCACGAGCTGCTGACAGCTTAAGGGTCTCCTGTTTTAGGAAAGGATACTGTATTCGTGGAGGATGAGCTGAACCAGCTTCTCAGAGCACTGAGTCAACGTGACAGTGGAGTTGAAGGAGATGCCTCCACCCTTCTTGGGCTGCAGGAAGCAAAAAAGCAACATAAAAATATTCTGCAAATTCACAGCCCCCTCAGCCTGTCCAACATGAGGGGCAGGCAGACACAGGAGCTCAGGAAGCCTCACCTTGAAGTAGATATTTGGTTTGCTTTTGTTCAGACGGATTCCTACAGATTCCAGTTCTTTCTCCAGCAAGGCCCTGCAGGGACACTGCATGTTAGCACCTGTGAGGCTAAGCGTGGCCTGGTGACTCCCAGACCTTTCTTCTTCAACTCTTGTGCCGATACAGCCTTGCCACAAGCTTTCACTACAACCAAAAACCCACCTAATGTAGGTCAGAGTCTGTGGTGGAAATCCAGGCTGACATTCCTATCTCTCACAGCCATCCTGTAGGAATGACCCTTCAGCTGAGCACCCACACCAGTCAGTAGGAAGCTTCTCATGGAGTACAACCTCCATCTTGCACTCAGTAGTTTAATTCCTCATTCCCAGGGGCTCTCCACAATTCCTCAGGGAGCTGGGCATGTTTTCTGAGCAGGTGGAAAGCCCTGAGCCTGGCCCATGCCCTGTGCCCAGCACACACTCACCTCTGCACCTCGCCCTTGGTGGCATCCAGCATCATGATAACAACGTCTGCTGTCCTGGCCACAGCGATCACCTGCCGGCCTCTGCCCTTCCCTGGGGAGACAGGAGGTGGATGCACATCAGCAAGAGGAACCAGCTGAGTTCTGTCACAGATGGGGACTCCTGCCCCATGCAGCAGCTTGAAAACAAGGAAAAAGATCCTGCAGTGCTGTTCTGGCTGCAGTCGGCTGCTGAGAGCCCTGGCAGCAGCTCCAGGCAGCACGGAGGGCTCACCAGACAGGAGAGCAGGTGAGCAGCTGCCTTAGGAAACACAGGCACTGTTCTGGTGACCCAAGGGAACAGCTGGAGCTGTGCCAGGGAGGGTTAGGTTGGATATTGGAAAACATTCTTCCCCCAGGGGGTGGTAGGACACTGACCAGGCTCCCCAGGGAATGGTCAGAGCCCCAAGGCTGCCAGAGCTCCAGGAGTGTTGGGACAGCACCAGACACAGGGTGGGATTGCTGGGGAGTCCTGTGCAGGGCCAGGAGTTGGACTGGATGATCCCTGTGGGTCCCCTCCCAGATGTTCCATGACTCTATGACTTCCTAAGCTATCTTCAGACACAAGCAGCCAATGAAGACAATGACAACACAGAGAGACAAAGCCAACATCTCTTCCCAGAACCAGGAGTCATGGGAGGACTGGCAGGAACTCAGGGAATTACTCAAACAAGGATAGTGTTTAGCTGTAATTCCCCCTCCGCCTCTCCAGCATCTTTCTATAGATTTCCTCAGCACCAGAAAACAGATGAGCCACTTAACACTCAGGCAAGGAGGTGAGAAGTGACTGGCTTGCTTTGGTTCCCACCTCCAGAAAACCATCTTTCTGCTACATATAGACCCTTCCGTGGGCTCAGGGATAGGAATCGTGCCTCACGTAGGATCAAGGACTCAAAAATTTGGAAAGACAATGTACGAACTCTTGGCCCAGGAAACCTGTGAATATCTGAGACACCCAGGGACACTACTGAGGGCAAATCCTTCCTGTACATCAACAAAAACATGAGCCAACCTTGAGCTGCTCCTTCGATGATTCCAGGCAGATCCAGCAGCTGAATATTGGCTCCTTTGTACTGAAAAGGAAATGGAAGGATGGAAAGCTGAAAGCTTTTTGCAGGGCACCTGAACTGCCTCAAAAGCATGTGTTGGGGGTCCAGACCCTGTGGAGAGTGGAACTGGATGGAACTGGCAGGGCAGGGGAACCCTGCACAAAGTTCATGGCTTTGTCCTGAGGTAAATTCCAGAGCTATGGGCTGTGTTCAGCAGCACACACAGCTGTACATTACATCCTCACCCCCTAAAGCATCCTGTGACTGCAGCTGGACAAAGCACCAGGAAAACAGCAGTCATGTATTCCCAAGTTGGGGAAATGGAAAGGAAAAACAACCCTTCCTTGCTTGGTTTAATGAGAAAACTCAGTAATGAACAAGTGGCACATCTCTTACTGTGACAGACCAAACTATTCAGGTGTACTGCAGGTCTTAAAAGTGCCAGGAACAAAACCAGGAGACTCTCATTCCTAGGATTTGCAGGGCATTGGCTCTCCAGCTGCTGTTGCAGCTCACAGCTGTGCTTGAACACGTTACTTTAAAGCTCATTTCCTATCAATACAGTTACTTCCATTACTTAACTCCCCTTTCCATCCTGACCTAGATTTCCTCATTATTCTTGGACACTTTTCAGCTTGATGCCCTTTATCATTTGCTTTTCTGATGGATGCTTGGGCCACCACTAATAAAACCCTTCAAGGACAGGAGTAGCTGCATTTTGTTTTGAAAGTGATCACAGCACAGATTGCCTCTGTAAAGCTTCATTAAAAACAAATCTGTCAAGGTTTGTGGCCAGCTGGTCCCTGGCACCGACAATGGTTATACAAAATCCAGTTGAGAATTGTTGTATTGCTCTGGTCAGTCCAAGAGCAGCACAAAAATCCTGACCAGACAGCCAATCCTGAAGTGTTATGGAGTTCAGTGAAGTGCTACATCAGCGCTCAAAAGTTTAAACCAAAATTCAGCTTTGGAGAGCTTTGGATGTCTCTGCTCCTTAGTGGCAGCACAAGCATGGCTGGTGCAAACACACATTTACACAGCTGGGTGTCCCACCACTTCCATGCCAAAGGGAGGAGAATCCTACATACTTCTATGACTCCTGGGATACAGGTCAGCGTGGTGAACTCGTACGACGCAGCTTCGCTGGCGGTCGAGGTCATTAAACTCAAAAACGTGGACTGAAATGCAAGAGATCAGCATCACTAGACAGGAAAATGAAAAGGCTCAGCAAAACAAGCAACACCAAAGTGCTCCTCAGGCTGTGGAAGTCGTGTTGTGGCTGTTCCAGGCACAGGGACTGAGGTGGGGACACTGCCATGGAACGAGGTAAATCCTGCACGTCCCCCTTTCCTCAGCAGTGCTGTGGCTGGGCAAGAACAAGTTTCACAGGGCAGAGCATGCAAAATGAAGGAGTGTTTCCCCATCTCCAGCTTTCACCTAGATCATAGAATCGTGGAATGGTTTGCGTTGGAAGAGAGTTTAAAGCTCATTTCATTCCAGCCCCCTGCCATGGGCAGGGACATCTTCCACTACACCAGGTTGCTCCAAACCTTGTCCAACCCAGTCTTGGACACTTCCAGGGATGTGGCAGCCACAGCTTCTCTGGGCAACCTGTGCCAGGGCCTCCCCACCCTCACAGGGAAGAATTCCTTCCCTATATCTCACCTAAATTTCCCCTGTTTCAGCGTGAACCCATCTCCCTTTTCCTGCCACTAGAGTCCCTGACAAAGAATTCCTTTCCAGCTTGGCTGCAGCCTTTTCAGATACTGGAAGGTTCTGTGAGGACTCCACACAACCTTCTCTTCTCCAGCACCAAATCTCCCAGCCTGTCTCCACAGGGGAGGTGCTCCAGTCCTCTCTTTCAACCTCGTGGCCTCTTGCTCCAACAATTCCACGTCCCTCTAATGCTGGAGACACCACAACTGTGCACAGCACTCCAGGTGGAGTCTCACAAGCTGGACTTTAAGGTGCCTCCCAATCCAAACCATTCCACAGTTCTGTGATCCCAACTCTGCTCTGCAGCCACTGCAAACCACAGCCTGGAGACACAGTGAACACAGACACTCACTGACCTTCCCCACGGAAGGAAAACCGATCAGTGCCACTCGGGCATCTCCTGATTTCATCACATCGAAGCCCTCGCCCTTTGCAGCCGGGGATTTGGAGGGTTCCAGCAGCTGAGCTCTGTATTTTGCAAGCTTTGCCTTCAGCAGGCCCAGGTGGTACTCGGTGGCTGCAATGACACAAACCCAACAGCTGGTTGGCAGAAAGTTGCTGGTAATTCACTTCTGGAAAGGAGAACCTTCCTAAAAGGAAACACTTGCAGATCCTGGTCAACATCTCAACCACTGCCAGGCACAGAGCTGTCCCCAGCTGTGCCAAAAGGTTCCAAGCCACCTTTTGGAACCCTGGGCATTGAGAGCAAACCTTCCAGGGACCCACACAAAGTCACAGTTGAGGGAAACAGCAAAAAATTTCCTGAGATAAAAGAGCAAGGCAGAGGGAGAGCAGGTGCTGGAGTGAAGGGGTAAAGGGAGCCAGTTCAGGAGAGAGATCACAGGGGGAGCAGCCCTTCTTGGAAACAGCCCCTCCTTACACCTGGTCACATTCAGCAGCCCAAAACCACCAGCTTATTTTCCCCTGCTCTTTTCAACTTTTATAGACACGTTTAACTCAGAGCTCGCTTGTGTCAAAGTACTTTACTGCCTTATTCTTAGGAAAACACTTGAATTGACACCTGAACCAGGAAAAAAGGAAGGTAGTTATCTCACTTTGTAACAGGTAAGGGCATGAAACCAAGATCTTACAGGTTTCATTAATGTTTATTTCTATTATTTACCACAGCCTACAGCCCCCAGCAGCAGCTCTGGCAGAGCCCACGGGGAGCCCCCTGAACACCCAAACAGCAGCTCAGGGATCACCTCACAGCCAGCCCTGAGCCCCCTGTGCCAGCCGGACTTGAGGTGTCCCCCACTCTCAGTTCTGGGGGGAGGAGGGGCTGCAGCACAGGGCAGGAAAGAGGGCAGCCCAGACCCTCCCCAGGGCCCCTCACACACACCGCCATCCCAGACCCAGGGCTCACCCTGCTCCCCAGCCCTCAGCATCCCCGATCCAGCCCCCTGTGTCCCCAAAGACCCCCCAGCTTCACAAACCACCTCCATCCTGCCTCCCCCATAGCCCTGACCGGCGCCTCTTTCCATGGACCTCCTCCCAGACCCCAAAACCCCGAGCCCCCCACAGTCCCCAGACTCTCTCCTAGCCCCCCATAACTCGCAGCCCACCTGCCCCCAGACTCCCCACAGTCTCCAGTCACCCCTTCCCCCGCACTCCCTCCCAGCCCCCCATAACCCACAGTCCAGCCATAACCCCCAGT
>VZRF01012009.1:874125-972821 GCA_013396875.1 Vireo altiloquus | reverse complement strand
GTGAGGGAGCACCGAGGCGGCTCCAGCCCCGTTTGGGGAGGGGGGTCCTGGGGACCCTCATGCCGTGGTCACCCAGGGTAGGGCTGGGATCGGCATGGCCTCGCGGGGACCGCGCTCCCCACGGCCCGTGAGCGGCTCCGGTGCTGGGGCTCCCGTCGCGCTCCCGTCTTGGCGTTCATGGGTGTTTGGAGCGGGGCGGGCAGAGTTCCTTGGCAGCACGGCCGAGTCCTCACTGAGCCAATTGGTTACACTCGTTTTTGTGTTTTGTTGGGTTTTAGGGATTTTGAGGGATTGGGACTCACACGGGGGCGGGGGGATTCAGGTATGTTCTGGTCCATGTATCCTATCCACAAACTTTACCAGGTTTGAGAACAGTAAAATTAATCTCATTTTGTCTGAGGTGCGGTTGTAGAATCCCAGTGACTCATGGCAAGGTTTTGGGAGCCACTGATGAGCCTCGGGGCTTCTCTGGGGTACACACACTTTAATCTGTTTTTAGAGCTGTGCCTGAGGCAGTTTCTGAGGCCCCGAAGTTCGCAGATTGCCGAGCCTGAGCAAATCCTTCCATTTCCCCAGCGGGAATGTGCTTTTTTTTAGCCTAGAATAGCAGACCTGCAGCCTGACCTGCTTGCTGTGCCCTTCGTGAGACAGATTTATGAGTTCAGTGCTGTTGTCAAGGGAATGGCTTGTGAATTCTTCCTGCCTTGTGGGAGGGATGTGAGCCTTTGGAATATGTGAAATCCTGCTCTCAGGTGTTGGGAGTGCATGCAGGAATGCTGGTAGCAAAGAATGCTGCTCCTCAAATGAGACCTGAAGTTTCCTCAGGCTCACCTTGCAGGTGGGGCAGGTATATTCCTGAGCTGGACTGGGATGTTTGGGCTGGAGGGAGCAGTGTCCTTCAGGGATTAATTTCTCCAGTGTGACCGTAGCTGTAGAATCTGGAAAGGTTGACCTTGAAGTGAAACTCATGAGGAGTGGTGGGACAGGTCTGCTTGGGGAACCAGCCCTGCCACACTGAGGCACCTGAGCCCCAGCCTGGCAGGAGTGCAGCTGGTTCTGTTTCCTCCCTGGCTGCGCACAGCAACGACATGGTTGTCACCAAATGACTGGTGCTTCCCTGCTGAATGGAGCTCACTGGAGCTCACAGCTTGAAAACTGTGGATGAAGGGCTGGATTTTTGTGGCCAGGCCACCTTGACAGCACCAAAGCTCTGTCTATTCTGAGCTGTGATGGAGAGCAGGGGAAGGGGCTGAATGTTCTTTTTTTGCCCTCTGAACTTTCTGTTTGCCCTCTGTTTCTGTCCCCAGAGAGGAAGAGGTTCTACCAGAACGTGAGCATCTCGCAAGGGGAAGGTGAGTATGGTCGCCAGGAAGGGACAGAGGGGCTGACCCCTGGGAGAGCTGACATCACCCCACACCACGTCAGCGTGGCACCCACAGCCCAGGCTGTGTCCGTGGCGTGTTTTTCAACAGCTGCTGTGCCCCTTCCTCATCTACAGCAAAGCTGCATGATGGGAAGCAGCTTCCAAGATTAACTGTATCCAAGTGATGGTGGGAAACCTGAGTATTCCTGCTCCCTTGCTCCCGTCAGCTCCAGCTCTGAATCTGCTCCTGCTGTGGGGTTGTCTGTTGTTCCTTAGTGCCTGCTCCTCTTTGATTCCCCAGGATTTCTACTCTGATTCCCCAGGAGGCTTTGAAATAAACCTGGACCACCGAAAGCTGAAAACGCCCCAGGCCAAGCTCTTCACTGTCCCCAGCGAGGCCTTGGCCATTGCAGTGGCAACGGAGTGGGATTCCCAGAAAGACACCATCAAGTTCTACACGATGCACCTGGTGAGCACGGCAGGGTGGGATGCTGAGACCTCCAAATAGTTTCAAAATGCAGAATGTGGAGGCAGTAGGTTGTCCTGCTCATTTGGGCTGGCTGGGTGGGAATCTGTGCCACTGGGGGGACTTGAGAAGGGGTTGGACAGTGTTTTTTGGAATAGTGAGGGACAGAAGAAAACAGTGAGCTCTGGAGCAGTCCATGAGCCCTCTTCCCTGCTGCTTAATGGGCTGCTTCCAGGAATTCTGAAAAATTTGAGAAGATTCCCATTACCTGAGCCATGTTGTGGCCCTGTGCCCCCTTCAGCTGCACCCCTCAGTTGTTCATCTGCCACAAATCCCTCTGCTTCCTCTTGGCATTGTACCATGGAAGCTGCTGCTTTTCCAAGCCTTGAATAACAGCAGTTTCACCTGCCTTTATCCCCAGACCACTCTGTGCAACACGGCGCTGGACAATCCCACGCAGCGAAACAAAACACAGCTGATCCGAGCAGCTGTGAAGTTCCTGGAGACAGACACGGTCTGGTACGAGATAGGGACCCAGCTGGATTTTGGAAAGAGGGTTGGGGAATGTGAGGGAAAACATCTGCTCTCACCCAGTCGTGGCTCGGCTCTGATCTGTGCTGGTTTTTGCCTGAGGGTTTGAATTAGTTTAGATTGGTCCTACATGTGCAAACCTGGTTGGAGTCTGCTCAGCCAAAGAGGGAGTATTGGATTTGGTCCTCTGTTGAACGCTGTTTTGGACACCTCCATGCTGGGCAAGGGTGGGAGCAGCAGGAAGTGAAGATCTTGGAGACCACATCTTTGAAAGGCCTGTGGGGATCTGTCAGCCAGTCCCTGGTATTCCTGTGCCAGTGCAGGCAGTTCAGACTACTTGTACCAGTCCCAAAATACCCTTCATTCCTTAAGTCCCCATGGGCTGTAGGATCAAGCCTGTTCATGCCCAGGCTCCTGTCCCAGCCTCCACTGGCAGCTGTGGAGAGAGAGAGGAACAGGTTTTCCCCACCTGCCCTTGTGGCTTTGGTCTGACCAGACTGGGGACAGGGAATGCTGAGCTGAGCCACTGGGCAAGAAGAAGCAGGAGTGGCCCCACACCGAGTTCCAGTGGGATTTGTACTAACTGCTAAACCTCACTTCAGCCTGTGGCTTGGGGCTACCTGCAGTTTTCATTTGGCTGGTTCACTGCTCTGTTTTGTAGTAAGACAGAATTGTCCTTCCTGGAATAACAAAAGCTCTGAATTTGGGGAAGAGTAGGGGGATTGTTCCCCATCACTGCTGCCTGGATGGACAGTATGTCCCTGTTCCCCTTGCTGTGGGTCTGGTGGGGTCAGTGTCCTTCCCAGAGGTGTCTCCCAGCCTGGGAGTGACCATGCAGTGTGGTTTTGTTCTGTGATGGCCCAGCTATCGTGTGGAGGAGCCTCCAGCCTTGGCAGAGCTGCAGAAGAATGAATGGGATCCTGTGGTTGCCTGGGCTGAGAAAAGGTAAGAGCTCAAATGTGTTCCTGGCTGCTTAGGCCCTGCCCTGCTGAGCCCAGGAGCTCTGGTGCTTGTGACTGCCAGAGCCACAAGTTCTGTGAGCCCTGGGCCTTTTCCCTGGGCTTTGCTAAGGGTTTGGATGATCATTCCAGGTACAATGTGTCAATTGGCTCCTCGACCAGCATCCTGGGGCCAAACATTCCAGCCAGCACCAAGGAGACCTTCATCAGCCATCTGGCATCCTACAACATGTGGGCCCTGCAAGGTGAGCGGGAGCTCTCTGCTCAGGCTGGGCCAATGAGAAGGTGATTCCTGTCCATGGGGCAGGAGAGTGACTGTAATATTTTTCTTCTCCTGCTCTGAGTGTGGAAGTTTATGTTTTAAATCTGCAGGCCAGGCCCTGACCTGCTTTTGTCACAGGCAGGGATTCTCTTCAGTGCCATTGGTGTTCAGCATCTGACTGTGCAGTCTCATGAGCTGTTTGCTCCACCTTAGCACAAATAATTTCTTTAATGCCACACCTTCTAATGATTTAATCCCTAGCTTTGTTGTTACCAGGAAAAGAAAGCAGGCTTAGTACTCCAAAGTGCCCACACTGTGCACTGTCCTCACTTTTTCATCATTATATCCCACTTAATCTTGCCTGAATCATCTGAATGACACTGAGATAAAAAAAATGAAGGGAGGTTTGCTTTGCTCCAGACCTGAATGAGCAGCAGGCAGTGAAACCCACAAAAGACACAGAATGCCCGAGCCTGGATGGATATCTCTTCCCTTTGCACAGGGAATGGTTGTGGCAGAATAAAAGGAGGTGGTGTCCAGGGCGTGGCCTTTGTCACTGCGGTGGCAGGGCCAGCACAATGCTCTGTGCCTGCTGATAACCACAGATCTGAGTGCCCAGGTGCAGGTGGGAGGATCACTGGCCCTCCCCGAGGGGATACCATAGCCTGCCTGTCTCTTCAGATCGTGTGAAGATGCTGCTGTAATGCTGCAGAAAACAGCCATGAATCTTGTTTGGTTTGGGTTATTCCCTTCCAGGTATAGAATTTGTAATCACCCAGCTGAAATCGCTGATTCTGTCCATGAGCCTGATTGACAGGCACATTACAGTAGAGAAAGCCGTGCTTCTGTCTCGCCTGGAGGAAGAATACCAGGTAAATTATGTTACAAAACAGCCCTATAATTCAAATAGCAATAATCTCAGCATGACAAATGCATCCCCCACCACAAATAACTGGCAAGGGAAGTGCCTGCTATAGCAGGAGACGTTCCACTCCACCAGTCTCCCTGTCGGAGAGCGTTTGGAGTGTGCTGCTGCAGAGCAACACCACGGGCGCAACAGCCCAGAGTGCTCCCAGGGCTGCCAGTTTCTTTTCACAGAGCCCAGATGGCTGCTTTTCTCCCTCTCTAATCTAAAGTGCAAAGTTGTGGCTGGCTTCTCCTGCTGAGGGTTATCCAGCCTGGAGGCTTTGGTAGACACCAAGATACCAAGCTTGCTGGAAATTAGCCTGGTGTGAAGCTCTCCCTGTCCCAAAAGTGGCTGAAGTTGGGAATCTTTTCATCCTCCCATTAAGAGGCTTTGCCTCAGACCCCAGTACAGATGGTGCACATCCTTATCTGGAGATATCCCTGCCTCAGCAGTCGAGGATCAGCTCAGTTCCTGGGGGGATTACCTGTGCTTCACAAACATGAGAAGGGAGGCTGAGAGTTGCTGAGGTGCTTTGAGTATAATCCATGTTTCTCCTCTCCTTCAGATCCGGCGCTGGGGCAACGTGGAATGGGCCCACGACTACGACCTGTGTGAGCTGCGTGCTCGCACGGCAGCTGGGACTCTCTTTGTTCACCTGTGCTCAGAGAGCTCGACTGTAAAACACAAGCTGTTGCAGGACTGAGGCAGCTGGGCAGGGCACAGGAAGAAAATGTCCAGCTGGGAATTGCTGGCCTGACCCAGTGGATGGTAGCCACCTTCCTGCCATTCCATTTTTCCCAGGATCAGCTTAATGTGCTGTGGTTTTGTGGGCAACTCTTCTCTTGGATTGCCTGCTGCAGTGCAGCACATAAGGAGGAAAGGTCAAGGCGAGCTTCCTCTGAATCCCCAGGCCAACAGCTCTGTCCTTTCCTGGTGTCTGTAACTCATCAGAGGAGCTCCCACGGAAGAAACAGCTTCCTGGGCAGGGCACGGCACAGACATACCCAGCATATGCCACATGTCTTCATAGCTGCCAGCTCCTGACACACACTTGTTATGGAAATCTGAAAACAGACTCCACTGCATCTGTTGTTCATCCCTCGGCGTGCCTGTCTGTAACACCAGGGTCTCTATGTTCCATTAAAGACTCGCCCCTGTGAGGTACCAAAAGCTGCGTGTCTTTGTTTTAATCACCAAATTGTCGGGTGGGTCCTGAGCTGCCAGGTTGTGGGCCGGTGTTGGGATGGCTCCAGGCATTAAAAATCACAAACCAGAGCAGACACTAACTGCTGTGTGAACCACTCCATGCAGCTGAGGAGGTAGCAGCGAGACAACTGTGTAGTTGTGGAGCAAGAAGGGTAAAACCTGGGCTCCAGCCATCTTCAGCAGCACAGAGCATGATGAGCTGAATCTGTGTTTGACAGGCAGCACCAGCCACAAGGTTTTTGAGACCCGTTCTGTCCCTGGCGTGCATATTCAGCCACCCTCTCACTTAACCTTCCCACTTTCTCCTTGCTGCCTGCCTGGAGCAGCACCATCCCGGCCAGCACTATTCCTCAGAAGCTGCCCACAAGCGAGCGTGGCAGCGGCTGTCACCGAGCAAGGAGGGGAATTAATGACTCCTCGCTTGGCTGTCGCGAGCGGCGGCATGTGAGCTCCTGTGGAACCATTGATTTCCCTTCCTGCTGGCTGGGGGCTGCTCTGCTCACGCTGCAGAAAGCCGCTTGTGAGAAGGGGTGAGAAGATGAGGCTCCCAGGCATACGGAGCCCCCGCCAGCCTTGTGCTTGCTGAGCTGGAAACCTGCTGTTATCTCGGGGGTGGTTTGATGGAGCACGCTCCTCTCCCGAGCTGCTGCCTCGTGCCAGCAGCTCGCAGGTTCCTGCCACTGTGCTCGCAGGTACCGAAGCTTTCAGGCATGATATGCTACGATGATTTGGTTCAATCAGCTCACAGCTGATCCATAACCCCTTGTGACCAGGTCTGAGTTGTCTGCACGGGCTTCATGCCAACGTGATGGAAGAGACAGGGCTTTGGATGCTTTTCCAGAGTCAAGAAGTAGCTTTTATTTGCAGTTTATGGTGGCATGAAGAACTATGCATTTGGTCTGAAATGTCCCAGGCAGCTGAGGCACAGAGAGGCAGCTGTTCCTGCTGGGGGCTGACCTGTGTGCCCTAGCTGAGGCAGCTGCCCAGCCCTATTCCATAGGCTTCAGGATGCCTGTGTGTGATCCAGCTCCTTCTGCAGAGTGTTGATGAAGCAAATGATCTTTCCGATACAGGCGCGGTTTCTGTCGCTCTCCGTTTGGAAAGCCTGGACAGATCGAAACCAAGCAGTGAATCTGCAGGCGTGTCAAGGCCCCTGGAGCACAGAGGGCTCCAGCAAAGGTCTGGGAGCATCTCTCCTCACAGTGTCCCAGCCACTTGGGCCAGACCTGTCTGTGCCCCATCCCCCTGAGTGTGAGGGTCTCTTACCTTCTCTGTCACTGAGATCTGCCACTGGTGGCTGTTGCAGAGCATGTCGCTCTCTCGCTTATCAATCTTCCGCAGGCGGATGCTGTGGGACATGTTGATGTTCTTGAAAAGGGTGTCTTTGTCCATGAGGAGCTGGGAGGTAACGTGACCAGATGAGAGGAGGGGATGAGCACACAATGAACGAGCAGCACAGCAATGCTCAGAGGGAGAAATCAGCCCTCTGTCTCAACCTGGCAAATCCCTACTCATCAGGATGAATCCAGGGCTTTACCCTTGGTTTTGCTATGGTGTAATGGGGCATGATCCCTAGTACAGGTGGGGAAACTGAGGTAGCACCTTTGGCCCCACATGCTGGAACAGGGAGTTCTGTGCAGGCAGGGCTGCCGTGCAGCTGGTGTTGAAGCAAGGCTGTATATGCTCCAGCATGCCTGGAAATAGAAAATCACACTTGGAGGGATTCCTGCACTGCTGGTGCTGGCTGTAAATCTTCATTTTTGGAGAGTCCTAGCTTCTAATGGAAGTGGTGACTTCCTTCGTGGCTCTAAATAAAGGGTGGCTTTGCTAACCCATAATGACTCTCCTCCTGCAGCCAAGTGCAGCTGTTGGACAAATGAATTCCCTTCTCCATGGGAATGGATGGCAGTGAAGCAAAATTGGTGTGCGGCAGCGGTGCGGAACTGCCACCATCTGCACAGGCCATAAAGCAGGAGCTCCCCTGGGGGCTCAGGGGTCTGGTTTGTGTCTGTCAGCTCTTGATTACCTGGAGTGACAGGGGGCTGGGATAATCTGGACAGAGCAAAATCACAGCTAATGCAAATTCAAGTAATTTAGCCACTAAATGAAGGAATAATGGAGGCAAAAAGGGCAGCAGCATTGCTGAGTGGAGCACTGCAATGATGTTGGTGCTTTTGGGAAGGCTCCTGGGATCTTTGCTAGCACAGCAAGACTGAGGGTTTGGTGGAAGTCTCCATTTAAAGTGTCATGTCCTGCCTCCAGATCAGCTCACAGGCTCAGGAACTCCAGGAAGGGATTTTGAAATCACTGAGGCAAACAGAGCCCTGGTGCAAGAAATTCAGAGCAGTGTTGGGATTCTGCTGAGGGAGCAGAGAGAGTCTGAACAAAACCAGCTGTGAGTGAGTGCAGCAAAGATGCTTCCTGAGTGCCTGGAAATCAGCCAGAGCAGTGAGTCGTGCTGAAGGCAGGAGAGAGATTTCCTCAGCACCTCTCCTGGGCTGCTGCCACCAGCTCTGGCACTGCCCAGGGAAACCTGCAGTGCACTTATCCCTTGTCCTAGTCAGTGGAGATGTCTGAAGGCACCACGGTTCAGCCAAGCAGCTGGACCCTCTAGGAAGGAGGTTGTGCTGTGGTTCAGGTATGGCTCTGGCAGAACGGAGCCTCCTGGAAATCCTGTCCTTTCAGAGAAGAGGCTGTGGACTCATTTTCCTGCTGACTCCCTTGCAGAAATAAATTGTTTTGCTGTCCTCACCTTTCGAACATCATCTGGAAAATCCTCTTCAACCTCTTCGTTGTCCAATTTCTCCAGGATGGAGAAGGTCATCTCTATCAGCTTTTCATGGTATTGATTTTCCAGGTCCCGGCACTGGCTCAACGTACAGAACATGGTTAAGGAAAAAGCTGACCACACCACTCCTCTGTGGTGGTTAAATGACCTCCTGTAACTGGGACTGACTGTCTGCACTGTGGGATTCTCCAGAAATGAGCCTGGCTGCTCCCAGAAGCTGCTGTGATGCCAGGATATCAGGATATACATTTTCAGTTCTTAATCATACATTGAGTCTCATCCTTACTGCCAAATACGACAGAGGACTGAGAGACGACCTAGGTTTGCCAGGGAAATGGGAAGAGGCCTCCAGGTAAAAGCTAAGCCCTGAATGCAGTGCAATTATTTGCACCAGGCCAACAGATTTCTAGATTTAAAGCAGTGTGACCTGACACTGAAGCACTTCTCATATAACTTTTTTTTTCAGTAGACAAAAAAACCACAAAAATGAACACTATTTAAAGACACTTCAACCAGAATTGTAGATATTTCTGTGGCAGGAATGTACCTAGAAAACAGTCTAACCAGATCTTCCCTGTGTTTTGTCTTCTCTGCATGAAGAAGAAAGGAAGATTCCCAACAGGGTGAAAGCTGCCTAAATCCTACAGACTTTCAGCATGGTAGAATTTAGATATTTCTGTGCTCTCCAGAGTCTCCACACGAAGAAGCTGGGCACCTTAAATGACCATTCCTCAAAGCTGGGAAGAGATATTTTCTGTTGATTAAAATAAAATTAAAAAAAAAAAAAGTTTTTATACTGGTGGCTCATTTTTGGATTTAGAGGTGAGGTGTAGGTACATGACTGGGAGGTCCAGGCCAACATACTGTGAAAAGGATATATCACTTGAATGTTTTCAATGAATGTTGATGCTATGACATCAATGCTTCTTTTAAAATTCTGTAGTAGCTCCTTAACAGAGAAGAAAAAGAGGAAATATCACAATGAAAACTTGCATAAACATAACAGGGAGTCAGGGAGTCTAGGAGGAACCTACAATTTATTGTAATTTGGACTCACTGCTGTTATTAGCACAGTCAGAAACTGAACTGCCTCGAGCATTTAAAGTGTTTTCAAAGTGCTGCAAGATTTTCTTCCCTTCTTCAGGGACAGAAAATCAGAATCAGGAGGGAAGTTGACTGAATAACACTCCAGTGTCTGGAGTAAACCAGGGGATCCTTTGTTACCCTCACCTAAGCCATGCCTGGAGAGGGCTGTATTCCCATACCCTGCCATGCTGCAGCCTCCTTGGCTGTATGAAGAGCCTCTAGTCAGAAGCACAACCCCTTCCTGGGCTTTACTACAGCTTTTAGCTTAGTCCTCAGAAATTAAAATTGCTGCTGCCTTTTCCTCTCTCAGAAATGGCTGATGGAGAATCTGTGTTGCACTTAAAGGTCCTGCAATCCTGCAAATCCAGCAGGGCACACAGGGAGAAATGCTTCTGCTCATCTCATCAGTGACTGCAGATATGTGAGGGCCAACTCAGAAAACACTAAAAAGGCACAGTCCCGATGCAGTGAGGATCCATTTTGAGCTACTGCTTTCTGCCATCCATGCTCACAAAAGTAAACTGCTGCACACAGGCCACAGTTCCTGCCTGCTCATTTTTAAATAGATTATTTTGGGTTTTTTCCTTCGATGAAGATGCACATTAGCAGCCCTGCCCTAGTTTTTGAGGAAAAGTCTAGGGAGGAAAAGGCAGCTATTATGCAAGCAAATGCAGCAAGCTGAGCAGGAATATGTGTAATCTTATAGAAAAGATCAACTTCAAAGAATGACACCTCTAGAATCCCAAATGCATATACCCCAAGCTATGCAGCGACTTGTGCAGACCTATAAAATGCTTGCACAACCTCCCTTTATCTCCAAAAGTGTGGGAAATCGGCTTGGATAGATGTGAAGGACATACTGTGTTTTGCTCTGAGAAACAGAAATCTGCTGTAAGGTATCCATGTCCAGGGCCCAATCTCACACTCATCGACTTTGAACAGACAAAGAATAAGATGGGGGCAAAACATTTTCCTGAGCAGAAGTCCTGTGCCCCCCTCTTTGTGAGTAAGCTGCTACACAGAGACAGAAAAGTGAGGTCTCACAGGTGTGTGTGGCTCAGCCCTCACCTCCAGGTCGTTGGATACCAGCACTTCCAAGGTCATGAGTGCATCCCACAGCTGAAGGATGTCCTCCTTGCCCTCGGCTCGTTGAGATTCAGCAATATCGGCACTCCTGGCGTGAGAAATCTCATCCAGCCTCTAAACACAGAGATACATGAATTGCTTATAGTTTGTGTTCAGCACTCCATCGCAATTTAATTAACTTGTTACTTGTGTGAGAAAAGTTCCTGCTGCTGATTAGCAGAAATGAAATGTGATGATTCAGGGAAGTCTCCAGATTTACATAGTGGGTAGTCAAGAGCACTGAGGTTTGCTACTGCAGGAGGATTGGGAAAACTCTTCCTCATCCTCCACTCAGCAGAAGACTTTGCCCCTTCTATGCTTCCAACTTTGGTTCACCTTCATTTCAAGCAAAAAAACCCCAATATTTAATTCTCGACATTGCTGGCTGTGAAGAAGAAATTAACAATTGCTTCAGAGAAAGAAATGCAGGCCTAAATCCTGATCCACTTCCTGCCAAGGAGACTCTTGACTGACTTCCAGTAGGGTCAGGATTTAGTATTTTGAATATGGAATACCTATCATTGCCTGTCTTCCTCTTACAGCAAGGATTTATTGCCCTTCAGAATTATGTATTGACGTCACTTTTGTATCAGACAAGATTTATGTTTTCTTGGATAAAAAAAATCTTCTTGTGCTGAATGTATTATTTTCAAGTCTGTTTAAAATCAGTTAACAATCAGTTGTTTAAAAAGGGAGGAACAATATATATGTTTTATTATGTCTCAGCCACTTTTCCTGAGAGGGAATGGAATGGGGTGAAGTAAAGAATTCTGTTAAAAACCCTTGCCAAGGCTTGTGTCTGGAAATGGGATGGATTATCCAAACTTTGCAGTGTTAAAAGGGGGAAGGGGAGAGCAAGGTATCTTCTTCTCTAATGTAAACAAGTTAGGAGGCTCAAAAGGCTCCAGAGCCACTCAAGCTGCGCCTCTGACAGCAATAACTTCAAAGTTCAGGGCCTTTAATCCTCCATAACCAACTTCAGAAAGTGCAGTGATTTTACAGGTTATCCAAGTTTACATGAAAGGATTACAGCCAGACAAACAGCCCTAAGAACAGCTCACAGACTGCAGTCTGCTGGGGCCTCTGTGCCTTTTGAACTCCTCCAGCAATTTTAAATGATGGGGAAATGCTGGTAAAACACTGTGTTCAGTTTTGAAACCAACTCCTCTAATATTTATATGAAAACTGGCACGCTGACCCCTGCAACCTGTTTAGAGAATCACAGAATCCCAGAATGGTATGGGTTGAAAAAGACCTTAAAGATCATCCAGTCCCACCCCCTGCCATGGGCAGGGACATCTTCCACTATCCCAGGTTGCTCAAAATCCCATCCAGCCTGGCCTTGGACACTTCCAGGGATCCAGGAGCATCCACAGCTTCTCTGGGCAGCCTGTGCCAGGGCCTCCCCACCCTCACAGGGAACAATTCCTTCTTAATATTTAATCTAATTTCTTCCTAATGTCCCATCTAAACCTCCCCTCCTCACTTTAAGGCCATTCCACCTTGTCACTCCATGCCCTTGCAGCCCAATCCATAGCTGAGCCTGTAGGTCAGACAGAGGTGAAGGGGTAAAATCTGGCCTCAGCTGTGTTTCTTTGAGTTTTTTTGTTGTTTCTTTGTTTTTGTAGATTTTGTTTTGCTGGTGTAGGGATTTTTATGGAAGATATAGTGAGAATTCAAGTGTAAG
Source organism: Vireo altiloquus (assembly GCA_013396875.1). Taxonomy (NCBI): domain Eukaryota; kingdom Metazoa; phylum Chordata; class Aves; order Passeriformes; family Vireonidae; genus Vireo; species Vireo altiloquus. Next base: position 960,441 of record VZRF01012009.1, on the reverse strand, counting down.
TTAACTGAATATTCATGTCAAACATTTGGTTGGAACGAGACGATCTTTAAGGTCCCTTCCAACCCAAACCATTCTGCAATTCTGTGACTCTGGTAGTGCTGCCAGCTCGTGTCCCAGCTAGAGCTGCTGGATGCAGATTTCCAGCATGAGTCAGCAAGGTTCAAGGCCCCGGGAGCACAGTGACTCAGCAGCCGTCAGCCTGTGACAGGCACTGAAATAAAAGTGACCTGGTTTCCAGCGGGAGCCAGCGCTCGTGACTCTGCTGGTGTCAGTTGTCAGGGACTTGCTCTCTCAGCTGACAGTGTTACCAGGCTTTAGCCCTCCCTTATTTTTTTCTGTGGAAACAAAATCATGATCCATCTATTATACATGGTTAGAAAGGGATCCAGCTAGAAGCTACGCCCTGAGCGGCCACAATGGGTGGCTGTCGTTGAGCAGAATGAAAAGAAAGAATTTCTGCTTTAAAAGACTAGAAATACATTAAAATAACTTTATCTAATTTTTTGGGTTATAGTTCTTTGAGCTGTTGTTGAGAAAATGAACTGAAGCAGAAAATTACTTGAAAATAAACTGAATACCCTGCAATTTCCTTCCTTTTCTTCCTGATTTTTCAATGAAGGAAGAACTATTGGATGCTTCAAAAAGAAGGGGAGTAGCAGTAAATATCTATAAATCTATATCTTATAAATCACCTTTATAAAAAATATTTAAACTAAAACAAAGGTTGAGAATTTCCATTTTCTTAAATATTGGTAACTTTTCTGGATGGGAAATAAATAAGTAAAAAACCCCACCCTGTTTAGCCACATTTTTCTTTAAACCCTTGAAGGACCTTTACCTTTATAGATGATAATGTTATGACATATTAATTTTGTTCTACACTGAATTTCCAGTATAGACAAAGGGAATGTTAGCTGGTTGTAGTTCACTCAAAGGGTGGAAAATTCAATGCCCTTTTTTTTCCTACATAAAGTATTAAAAAACTTTCCCCATTATGTTAATGATACTATATTAGCTAACAGAACAAATTTTCTTTGTACAAATTTATGTTGTAAGAAACATATAGGGAAATATCAGTGACTGAACACTGGAAGAGGTTTCCCAGAGAGGCTGTGGAGTCTCCATCCTCAGAGATATTCATAGTCCTGGGCAGCCTGCTGTGGGTGGTCCTCCTTGACCAGGACCAGATGACTTCCAGAGATCCCTTCCACCCTCAACCACTCTGTGATTCTGCCATTAGGGATCAAGTATTGATTCCCATTACAGCATTGTCAATCCAGAATAATTTTCCTGATTTTAATGGAGTTACCCCCATTTTCAGTGCAATTAAAAGCTGGTATATGATATAGAGAAATCATGTATCAAATCAATAAAAGTATAACATTACCCTTTGGTTCCGATTTTCAAAGTCTAAGATTATTCTCTTGCTTTCTTGCTGGTTGACTGTCAGAATTTCATGGAATCTTTTGTAGAATTTAGAGACTTCAGCTTCTCGTTTTTCATGCTCTTCCAGCCCATAGTTATACAGGTTCTCACAAACTGAGACAAACTCCTTCTTGTATGTGACAGCAGAGTCAAGGCTTTTTGCTTGTTCAGTGGAGCAACACGTTATGTTCCTTCTGCCTCTGCAAATCTGAGCAACAAGAGCTACAACCTATTTTTATGTGAACTCTGTGGTTCTTGCTGGGAGCTGCCAAATATTCTGTCTGGGGCAGGACTGGGTCACCCATTCACGTTTTATGCATAGGATTTTGCTGCCTTAAGGGTATGGAGAAAGCTGTGGTAACTTGAGGGGGGAAAAAAGCCTTGAAGAAGAAAAGAAAATACATTCACTTGTCTGACTCTTCTGATACAGCAGCAGAACGAAGCCTGCAACCCTATCTGTCTTCACAAGTGTGAATACAGTGCCTGTGTAGTTAATAAATACAGCTCTGGAGCCCACAGCCAGAGCACAGAATAAACTACTGACTTGGTAGCATCACAAAAATAACGTCAATTTTTCTTCTGCTATTATCTTGGCAATGGAATTGTTTCTGGAGTCTATTGTAGTTAAGCTGTGATGCATTTTTCCCCAACAGTGTAATGCAATTTTAAGGAAGGTCAAGTTACTGGCCTTGACAATACTCTATTAATCTGAATGAGAAAAGAAAAAAGAAAAAAAAGTGTCTGCTTTCTGCTCCCCTGTGTAGGAGCAATGATCAGAAAAATGTGCTGGCCTGGAAACTTCACGTTGCCAGTTCTGGCAGGTTGTGAGATATGCGACTTGTATCGCTCTGATTAGTCTGTTCCTATCTCCTACCACTTCAATTTCAGCATGATTTTAGCGACTGTGCTCTTACAATCTAACTGACAGAGATTTATCTTCCAGTTCATTTTAAACTTTAAGTGGATTCCAGACTTAAAGAAAGTACAAAGTCTTGATTCTTGAAGGGTCAGAAAAGGAGGCTACTGAAATGGTGTTTGATTCAAGAGAAGGAAAAGGAATATGGTAATTACAACAGTGAGAATTTAAAACGCTGGGATCTCATGACCTGTTGGAGATAGAAACGAGTGGTTTTACAAATGGGATGTTTCAAGCTGGGCTGGCCAGCTTGCCAGTAATATAAACCATTTGTTTGGAGCCCTCATATTTCACAAGATATCAAGCCTTAAAGCTGTCAGTGGTCTCACAGCCTTGCGGCGTAATTTTTGGTACCATTCCAAAATTGAACACAGACTGTCTCAGATCTTAGATCAATGTAGCTTTCAGCTCTGGACAAAAGCAACAGATGAAGAGTCCCTGTGGATGCACTTCCTTCTTAACTCAAGGCATTACATTTTAGCTGTAGGTACTCCAAACCCAGGAAGGATATGCTTGCAGCAGCTCCTCCACTTCAGGAAGGGAAGCCAGTTTGGCAACTTCTGTATCCTCTGCATACAGACTGTCAAACAGGAATGATCCATTCAGGTACTCAACAAAGGCTGTCTTTGAAGAGAAACAGAGTAAAATAAGTAAAATAAAGATGCCAGCCTGCTGCCAGTCCTCAGGATGTGTCTCCTATAAGCACCTCAGCAGCAGCAGAACATTGATGCAGACACAGTTATATGAACACAGCAGACACAGCAACCAAGCCATGAAAGCACCTTGCAACTGGAGTGAAACCCACCCCAGGGGCTTTGCTGCTACAACTCTGTAGCCTAAGGGTAGAAAACACTGTTTAATCTCATATCAGATCACAGAGTCATAAAATGGCTTGGGTTAAAAGGGACATTAAAGTTCATCTCATTCTACCCCCCTGGCATGGGCAGGGACACCTTGCATTAGGCCAAGTTGCTCCATCCAACCTGGCTCAGAATACTCCAGGGATGGGACATTCACAGATTCTCTGGGCAACCTGTTTCAGTTGCCAATATAAGACATTACCACATACAAACACTTACTGCAAGGCTATTAAGCCTTTCAGATAAGGACTTGATGAACTTTGGGAAGAGACAAAGGGAAGAGTTGCAGGCATCTTCCCTGGCACTAAACCCCTAAATTTCAACCACTTTGATCTTCTAGAGGTCTGGAATACAGAGCCAGGCCAGAACTGAAAGAACCATTCCACCTGGTCTTTCTTTCAGTCTGGTAATAGAATTACAGTGATCTCCAAAAGTCCTGGAGAGTTTAACCATAAAACTAATAAAAAGCTTAACGCAGTGTGAAGGAGAAAAAAAAGTCACTTCACCATGAAAACGTTAACATTTTCCTCAGACCTGTAATTTACTTAATCTCACATCCGTCTGATAAACTCCTGGGTATGATTTACTATTTAGCTTTGCAGGGTCTCTATCTGTAATTTCATTGTTCAGCCCAAAGAACTATGTTCCCCCATATCATGTGTATTCCACAGCAGTTCCTGTTTTCATCCAAAAGATAAGATTCAGAGATCACAGAGATTAATCCAAGCCTTAGTTATAGCAGAGTCAATGTTAACCTCTCATTAAATATTCAAGCAGCAAAAAGACAAGTCAATATGTGTTGTGCTTCTTTCTTCACAGACAATGCACAACCAGCATTGTCTGGATTGAAAGAAAACTTACCTGGTGGTACTCCAGCTCTTTCTGCTTTGCCTGTTCTCTCTCCTGCAGAGCAAGGGCCTTAGCCTCCTCTTCTTCCAAAGGCTTAGTAAGATCTTGATACTTTAAAACTGCATTTTGTCTCTGAGAAATATAAATAAAATATTTGTATTAGATTATACAACATTGCTCAACAAGTCTGGGGATAAGCAACTGATCTTTCTAGAACATGCACCACAGTGGCATCTGCATCTCCATCTCCTCATGGGCTTTTTATTAAACTACTTATGAAGTTTCTAATCTAATCCTTATCCCTTTTTTTGCTGGCATATTACTCTGTTTCTGCATTCAATGCATCTGAGATAATTCAGTCCCAGGAAGCTTTTCTCTCTCAATTTTCTCATCTTCAGAGTAGGTTTTTTTTTTTCCCTCTTTTAGCAGGAAGTTCTATTTTGACTTCTAGAATTTGAGCTCCAATTTGATCAGTCAGCAAGGTTAATACATTTTCTAGGGAGGAGAAGGCTCTCTGGAGGAGTGGATAGCAAGGTAGTACCAGGGGCAAGAACCTCATTAGCTTGAAACTGAGGCTTGACAAATTTAACTATGCAATTCTCTGACATCCCTGATGAGCAGGGACTGCATTCCATGACCTGGAAAGCCCTTCCAGTCCTATGGTAAGAGCAATGTACATTCCAAGTACAGCTCCTGCTTCGTGCCAAGCAAATTTACAACTAATCATGTTCTTTGGTTACTAAAAAAAAATCCCTGAACAAAAACCCCCATCTTTGTTCCTTTGAGCCCTGGGATGATAAAGTAGTTCCATAGGTTACTGGTGAGGATGAACTGTCTTGTTCTCAGAAATCTCAGAGTGGGAAGTGCATCCAGGCACCTGCTTGCCTGGATAGTCTGTCAGTCTGCTACTGAAACAAATCACTTTGTGAGCAGCAGGACCACCAAGGCTCCTTCCCCCTGGATCCATGTCTCAAGACTGATTTCCTCTGAGATTCTCTAAGAAGACTTGCACTCACACTGCAGCCTCTCTGTGGCAACATGAGCCAGGCCCCTCTCCCACACACAGCTGCTGATTTTCACAAAATCTGTGAAGACATCATGCTTCTGACACCTCTACCTCTCTGTCAGATTTGACAGAATTTGGCCTACAGGTTCACAGCTGTTATGTGGAAGCAGAATAAACACTGTGTGTTTCTGTGAGCCTGATTTCTGCAGGGAACCTGCCCCCAGTGCTGGAATATTGCTGGCACACCAACAAAGCAAAGGCTCTGTAAGATGCTGTTGCCTGATTTCCCAATCAGGGAATGCAGAAATCTCACCGTGGAGTCTCTCACGAGCTTGAAGTCCAAGTACACCAGGCTTGGAAGATGAGCAACAACAAACAACCTGTAGTGCTCTTGGTTGCAGAAAGGGTTCCCACTGAGGTTCAGTGTCCGTAGGTATTTTAACCTCCTGAGATAGACAACCTGTGCCAAAGGGAAAGAGCTCTGTATTTCCCAGTGCTGGGGAAACACAGCCTTGGAATTTATTGCTTTTATTACAGTTAAGTTGCAATATGTATTCTGCTCTGCTGCCAAATTCACAAGACAATCAATTATGAGTTTCTAATGGTTTTGGGAAAGAAAATACTTAAATTCATGTTGGGAATATCTAGACAATGAGTGGAGAGATAAGGCTGATGGGGTGCACAAATCACAGGCCTTAAACTGGTAAGGTGCCCTCAAAAGAACCCCAAATAAATCCTAGTCTCCCCCCTTTTCTCATATGTAGCCACTCATTCCTTTTCTGGCTTTCATGAGAGCCAACAGGAATTTTGCCATGGCTGAGAGCAGTCACAGAACTGAGTCCCCATGAGTCAATAATCTAAAAGAAAAATGGCTGCAGTAAGCACTTAACACCAGGAGAGAGGACCAAAACCATAGCTCAGAAATACTTTGAAATCCTAAGGAGATTTTTATCACCTAAGGAGGGGCTTGGACACACTGGCAAATGCCAGTTTTAAAATATCTGATCCTTCCACAGGGAATATTTGCAAAGCCAGGGAACACTCACATCTTCCAGAACAGTCAGGTTATTCTTCCCTATGGAGAAAATCTGCAGCTCTTGCAATGTGTCCATGTGCTCAATTTTAGATATTCTGTTACTGTAGAGACTGAGGTCCTGCAGTTTGACAAGGGTATCCAGGCCCTCAATTACTTCAATATTGTTGAAGGACAGGTCTGGGGAAGAGTTTAGAAATCAAACATTAAATTATTTCTTGCATAACACCCTGATTCCGCCCTTGCATTTAGTTCTGGATGTAGGAGTTTATGCACTCATTTTTCTCAGGGGTGGTCCCACAGGAAAGGCTCAGCATTAAATCCTCCTTCATGCACATCTCCTCCTTGCAATGGTCTGTGCAACTTTTAAGTGAGAGGGAAAGCTGAAGTTAGTCCCTGCAGAGTCCACATACACAGCCTGAAAGGGACTTGTGCCTTATGGGGAAACACAAAACAAGAGGTGGGGAAATGCTCTAAGAGGGGAATTTCTGTGACAAATCTGACATTGTCTTGTTTCTTGCAGATTCTGGCCTGCCATACCAATGCCATGGTTGTGATCATTCCTATAGGACCAAGATATGGAAGTGCCACATCAGTGGAGTTATGCAAAGGCTCACTTTAGCTGTTTCACTTATTGAAATGTCCTCTCCTCCTGCCAGAACATCTCTCCTAACACCTACACTCACCATGACTAAGGGCAGGATTTGCCCTTGGGCTAGTACTGAGCAAGCCAAGAGTCCAAAAACAGTTTATGAGGTCTCTTGGGAGGCTGAGACACTAGTGTAGCAGCAGCAGAACCACTGCAGCCTTTGGGCAAACAAAATATGTGAGTGTGCTTCACTCTGCTTACACTGTGGTGATCAGTTGGTGATTCACAAGTGCATCAGTCATCTGTGGAGCAGAACAGTGCAGACAACTGGGCGGAAGAACCCAGTAGACATTTCACAATGTGCTTATGTGCTGAGGATATATTTAGAATTCCAACCAGCAGTGTGGCTGCAGTTCCAGGGAATGCTCTAAGCTGTGTATCTGTGTAGCTGCAAGCAGTCACATAAGGCTACAAGGATGGGCACTCCTTGGGACAACAATGACACTGAGCCCTTACAGATACAGGGGTAAAGATTTTGGGTTGTAGGCTCCAGAATGCCTGCAGCAGCTTTGAAAACAAAATACAGGCTTCTAAATAACGAGGTGTTACCATAAGTATTGCTGAAAGTCACCCTAAACACAATACAAACCTTGGAAACAACCTTGAAACCTCAGCTTCCTGTTCCTGCCACACCAAATGAATTAAACCCAGTTTTTAAACATTTGAAGGATTGTTTTGCAGATCTGATACTCAGGCATTTTGACATTTGACAGTCAAATAGGAGACACAGAGACAGCTGACAGCCTTCCCAGGGTAAGCTCCTATCAGTCGTGTTTGAGAAGGAAGGTGACATTCTGGTTTATCACAGATTGCTTTGCACCTGTGAAGGCATCCAACCTCCTATGCCTGTATCTCACCAAGCCATACAAGGTGAACCAGACTCTCCAGACCTTCTATCTTCTCAATGACATTGTTGTCCAGCTGCAGTTTAGTCAGATTCTCTAATCGCCACAGATTATCAATCTGCAGTATACCTAAAGTCACAGGAAAAAAAAAAATAAAAGAAAATTGCTTTCCATGTGAGACAGTTTCGTTTTAGCAGACACGCTGCCTTGCACAAGGAAAACACATCCAGTCTTGCCTCCACAAGTATTTTCGGCGTGTGATGAGTGCCCTGGAGAGCTCAGAGGTGCACCGGCTGGACGAGATTTCAATGAAACAGCCCACTTAACCTCAGAGTCCTGCACCAGTGCACGCTGCTCATCAGCGAGGCCAACGAGGCGCGCAGGGGATGCTGACTATGGCCCTGCACTCCAGTGGCTTTATGAATCCACTGCTAGGAGGCCTTGACCTTCATTTTCCTCTCCAGCTCCAAGCGGGAGGGTTGGGATGAGACTCTGCTTTTCTCTGCATTTGCAGTCTAGCGGTGCCCAGCCCCTGCTTTTGTAAATGACTCTCCTGCTCCCAGGATTCTCATCACAGGGGAGGAAGTTGGAGTCTACTCTTTCTGTGAAGGCTGCAGTTTAGAACTAATCAATATCCCTGCATCTAGTTTCCTCCAAAAACAGAATCACAAGGGCAGGCTGTTAGTCACCACAGCAAAGCATCAGGACCAAGGTGACAGGAAATACAGAATGTTCACACTCCCATTTCTCTTTCCCCTGCAATGGTTTCCCAGAAGATTTCATCTGCTGTCCTGCTATCCTAATTTAGTCAGGGCAAAATAAACCAAGGAATTGCATGCACAAAATATTCACACAGTTCTGTATTTTCTATTTGCAAACAAATCTATGCAGGATCAGGTCAAGGGAGTCTTTTCTAAGAAAATCAACTCATGTGCACATTCTTTTACTAGAGCACACAAAGAATAATCAACAGTAGATTTTTGCCTATGAAATTACTCCCCTCCCCCAAATACTCAAATACTGAACCAAATGTTCTTCCTTTTCATTTTCTGAGTGCGAGTTTACGACAGGTTTGACAGTAAGAGGCAAGCTGTGGTAATGCTATGGATGTCCAGAGAATGCCATCAGATTGGATCGTAATCACCATAATCTCCCTAACAGCTCTCACATAATCACCAGCCATGGCAGAGCCTGCCTAGGGTTGGATTTGGCCACGTACGGAGGGGCTCAATAGGCCTGTGGCCTGTAGGTGTCACCACAATATAAATGTTAAATGAGAACAGCAGTGACAATAAGAATGGGAAGTGAAGCAGCTTTGAAGTTACCCATCAGCAAAAGCACGCAGCTCCCTCTGATGCAGCTACTTTGTACAGGTATGAGCAAAAGTCTAAGTCCAGACATTAATTTTCACATAATAAATCCAAGATAATAATGATTGCTTAACTGCCAGTTACCCACTTCATGCTTTATTTTATCACCTTCTAGCAAAAGAAGAGGGAAAATATGTATATATTCTGATACTCACGTTTAAAACTAAGCTGTAGCTCTGTCACATCCTTAAAGTTAATATTTTCTCCTCTGGCAAGATCTGCGAGGTCCTCTGGACACTTCTCTTCAATGGTTTTCTGAAGGATTTCATCATCAATAATGTTTGGCTCAACATTACTGAAAAACTGACTCATTGTGAGACGGAATCAGCCTTAGATGACAGACAATAAAAACAAATTAAGTCACTGCCTGGCTACTATTTCCATCAATCCCAGAATCCCAGAATGGTTTGGGTTGGAAGGAACCTTAAAGATCATCTCATTGCAACCTTCTGTCATGGGCAGGGATGCCTTCCACTAACTCAGGTTGCTCCAAGTTCCATCCAACCTTGGCCTTGGACACTTTCAGGGATGAGGAATCCACAACTTCTCTTGACAGCCTGTTCCAGTGCTTGACAACCCTTTCAGTGAAGAAATTCTTCATGGAAATTTAAATACCACTAATGTTGCCCTGGGGGCAATAAGACTATTTGTCTTTTTCAAACTGTGCAGAGTTAATGAATCAGTGTGAAGGACTTGAATTGTCAAAGTTTTGCTTGCATAAGATGTTTATAATTACAGAGTAAGTTGTGATTTATTTTTGCATAGGGCAGGAATAATAAATGGCAGAGTTTAGGCAGTTCTGTTCTCATCATGGCATTTCATTAACAAACCAAACCTCTGGCTGTGGGCGGTGGAGACAGAGGAGCAGCAGGCTCTGGATTTATCTATTCTTGACCTTCCTCTCCCTCTTCCTTGTACAATTACAGAATGGTTTGGGTTGGGAGGGACCTTAAAATTCATCTTGTTCCACCCATGCCATGGGCAGGGACACCTTACACTATCCCAGGTTGCTCCAATCCCCATCCAATCTGGTTTTGAACACTCCCAGGGAAGTGCACTTGTCCAGCGTCTCTTCAGTCAATGCCGGTTCTAACCACCCCAGCCCGGTGAGTGGGAAGAGGCCGCCGCCTCCCTCTCCCAGTACCGAGACCCAGATCCCGGCCCATCAGGCCCCTCACCCGCAGGTCCCCTGGGGTCTGGGTAGGTTCCGTGCCCCGTTCCCGATTCCCGGTTCCCGATTCCCGGTTCCCGATTCCCGGTTCCCGGTTCCCGGCCCCCACCCGCACCGCGGCGCCCGTCGCTACAGAAGCACGGGTGCGTTGCTAAGGCGGTCACGTGATCGCCCCAGTCGCCAATGGGCGGGGAGTGGGTGGGAAGCCTGCCACCAATCAAAGCGCCAGAAATCCGTGTCAGCCAATCAGCGCTGGGATCGTGCCCTAGGGGCGGAGAGGGCTCGGATGATTGACGTTCCCTTTGCCCAATAATGTTACAGATAGGTTCGGCCTTTGTCCAATGGAGAATACCAGTCTGGATGTCCCCGCTGTCTATCAAAGGGAGGGCCGGGAAAGGGCCGGGACCACCCGGGGGCGGGCCCCTGCTTTGACAGTGATGGACATGCTCCTTAACCAATGATTCTGCGGCGCGTCCAGAATCTGTCCAATCGAGCGCAGGGAGGCGGGACACGCCTGTCAGAGCGCGCTGTGGTTGGTGCTCGTGGCTGTCGGTCAGGGCGCGGTGCGGGAGGGGTGGGCGCCGGGCCGCTGTTTGTTGTCATCCCAAGATGGAGTTTCTGCTGGGGAACCCGTTCAGCACCCCGGTGGGGCAGAGTCTCGGTACGGCAGCCTGGGGAGCGCGGAGGGGTCCAGGGGAGCCCGAGGAGATATCGGAGGCTTCGGCCTGCGGGCGGGGCTGGAGGCAGCGGGGGGCTCTGGGGGTCGGTGAGGGGCTGTGGGGGCTCTGGGCGGTCTATGAGGAGCTCTGGGAGCGGTGGGTGGAGAGTCCCTGAGAGCGCACGGGGAAAATTTGGGCTCGATAAGGGCCTCTGGGGCTTAGTGGAGGTGTTTGGGTGTTATGGGGATCAGTGGGGGTTGATGGGGGATCTGGAGGTGGTGAGGCAGCTCTGGGGGCTGTCGGGGGCCTTTAGAGGTGTGAGAGGCTCTCTGGGGAGCAGGGATTCCAAGGGTGGTGGGGGCTTGGAGGTGCTGGAAGGCTTTTGCGTTTGGGGAGTGCTGGAGGCCTCAGTAGGGGCTCTGGGGTTAGTGGGGGTCGTGGAGGGATCAGTGGGCAGATGAGGTCTGGGGAGCAGAGGGGGCTTTAGGCAGGCTGTTGTCCATGAGAAGAGAGTGACTCCACGTCGAGATGGACGCAGGAAAGTTGTTGGATCCCCCAACTCCTTTTCCTGAAGTTGAGCGCGGTCTTTCAGACCACCCTGTCATTGATCCAGCTGTTCCCAAAGTACTGCAACCTCCCTGTACCTCTGAGTAGGCAGGGGGGTGATGTGGTTTAGAGACACAAATGCGCGCTTGGTTTTCAGCCTGGAGCCTGAATTGTGGTTTTGGTAATGCTTTGGTGCCATTAGCAGGTTATTCTGAGCGAGCTTTCACTGCGTGGCCAGTCAAGGCTTCCCTGGGCTGCTGTGGCTACTCCCTCCCTCCCACAGATGTGTTCTTCCATGGCTACTCATGTTTTGGTCTGGGTTGCCATGGCTGGACAAAAAAGAGAAAGGAGAAAGCCTGGGCATCACTTGTGCAGAGTTTGGTAACTCTGAGTTTTCATCTCAGCAGGGTGGGCTCTCAATGCCTCCTGCTTTCCTCTCTTGGGCCCTGAAGAAATTTAAGATCTCTGACATTGCAGTGGGAAGGAAGAGGCTGGCTCAGGTTCCTGCAGTGCGGGAGGGCGGGCAGTCCCAAAGCCAAGGTGATGCTCAGTCGAGCATGTCTGCTGCGAGGGGAGGCTGGGAGAACTGGGATTGTTCAGTCTGGAAAAGAGAAGGCCTTGGGGTGACCTAATTGTGGTCTTCCAATACCTGAAGGGAACCTGCAGGAAAGATGAGGAGAGACTATTTACAAGGGTCTGGAGTGACAGAACAATGGAGAATGGCTTCAAACTGACAAGCGAGTAGGGGTAGATCAAATATTGGGAAGAAATTCTTCCCTGTGAGGGTGGTGGGGCCCTTGCATAGGTTGCCAAAGAAGCTGTGGCTGCCCCATCCCTGGGAGTGTTCCAGGCCCGGCTGGACAGGGCTTGAAGCAGCCTGGGGTATTGGAAGGTATCCCTGTCCATGGCAGGGGGTGGAATGAGATGATCTTTAAGGTTCCTTCCAACCCAAACCGCTCTGTGATTCTGTAACATAAAGCTATGCATAGTCTAGCCTATAGCTATTCTACATTGATTTATGGAATGATGGAAGTCTTTGAAAATTGTAGTGGAGAAAATTTTGCAGAGTATCAGCTCATAGCCTCAAACCTCTTTTATAGTCCTTTCCTCATCCCCACGTGCAAGGACAGCCCTGGTCAAGGTAAAAGGCCCTTGCATGGGTGAGTCTCATGCCATGCTTTGAGCATGGCTGGGCTCTCTTTGTCAGGCTATATGGAGCATATGTATAACTTGCTGTTTATCCTCGGCCATCTGGGGTGTTTATTTCTTCTGCTGAGAGAGAGAAGTGTTGGGAATCGGAGGAGAATAACGAGAACAGCTCAACTGAAAGGTGATTTTAGAGTGAGTTGGCTTTGTGGTGTTTGGCCATCCGAGCACCCCTGCCAGGACAGCTGCTGCTGGGCCAGGCTTCTGCCATCAGCCTGGGAAGGGAAGGCAGCAATTTCTCCTCTCTTTATTGGCAGCTTCTTTCAGCATCAGTCAGTGGTTCGAAGGAGCTGAAGGATTGCTGGGAGGCAGGGAGGGAGGAGCAGTAAAATCTTCTTTTTTAGACTTCTTCCTCTTTAAGTCCAGAGTGCAAAGGTTTTCACAGCTCTCACATCACTTCACTTGCTGAACGAGCAGTCGCTGCCAACTTTGAGGCTTTGAACACTGAGCTGCTTCCATCAGATAAGGTTAGGTGTGCAGCTTCCCTTAATGCAAAATTCAGCTGCACTTTCAGAATGGCTTTTTTTTTAACTCCCAGGGGGAAGAGAGAACTGCAGATTTTATTTTGGAAGACAAATTTTTCTGCTTCTCCTATCGCTGCCAGTTATCCCTTTCTGAGACAGCAGTAAAACAAAAGCACGCCTTGTTCTCAGACACTGCTATTTGCCCAGTGCTTCCACAGTTTGTTTTTCCAATGAGCTTGTGGAATATAATTTTCACTTATGTTTCTCTTCATTCTTTGAAAGAAATGGAATAATTTTGTATTTCTGTTTAAACATATTGTGTTGTACACAGTTGTGATGTTTTCAAGCAAGGCCTAGCACTCACCATAAGGGAGAAGTGCAGAAAATCCTGTAGGTCCATCGGCACACCAAGAATGTGTGTTCTCTGCCAGGAAGTAGCAGAGGTTCACGAGAAGATTTAATTAGGGCTCTACAATATCTGCAGATAAATGCCAGGTCTGAAAGAACAAAGATGTCAGAGAAGGTTTGGGGAGAGCTGAGAGGTAATACAAGGGATTTTCTCTTTTCTCCTCTTTATCTGGATAATGTCTGAAGCTAGGCAGGCTTTTTATGTTAACTCTTTTGCTTAATGTGGGAAAGTAGTGCTAGGATGAGCTCAGAGGATTTGTAATGGAGATGGATAGAGTCTCCTGCATCTAAAGTGCCAGTTGAAATGGCAGCCAGGTTCCTCATGGCTGAAACCTACCTGATTTTTATATGGTACCCTGTATTTAATTCCCAGAGGTGGCACAGCAGAAACAGTATAAGCCATCACCATGGCTGCTAATTGCAAACCTCACCTAATTTGTCTGTAGTACTTTGACTGACCTCTGGATGCTAAACTGTCCTTGTGTCCCCAGCAAGGTCCTCTCCTGAGAAGAGCAGGGGTTTTTGGTGGGGCTGTTGTGTGGAAGGCAGGCAGCTGTACCTGAGAGATTCCTGAACTTAAAACAACCATTTTCATTCCATATTGCTTTTTATCTGGAGGTTGCTGTGAAGGGAGCTTATAGCAGCATTTTACATATAAACCAAAAATCTCACCTAGGATTTTGTTGCAGAATCCAATACTTCCCAAAGGTTTTGTGAGGTGTTTTTCAGAAGGTCTTTGTGAAAGCTGGCAAGAGTCTAGAGGGTGGAATTGGGTGCCATGGGTTTCATAGGCTACCAAGTACATCGAGGTTGACAAGATGCTTTGCAGCATTGGGTTCTGGCCCTGTTCTTATGACTGAACAGTTTATTTTTTCCAATCACTACTGTAAATACTATCTTGAAGAATATCCTGAGCAGCGAGGAGCAGAAGAGCAGGAAGATGGGTAGTAAAGCAGCGCTGACAGAGTGCTTGCTGTGCGGAGAGGGATTGGCCTGGAGGAAAAGCTGCGATTTACAGTAGTGGGAATTTGCCTTGAGATTCACCATCCTGCCATAAATTGCATTTTTATCTTTCTTTGTTCAATGGAGCCATCTTTTAAGTGTCACCACTCTATTCAAGGTTATTAGAACAAATACCCTTGCTGCAGGTTAGTGAAAACATCTTCAATGATTAAAGCTGATTGAATTATAAGAATGTGGAGTGCTGGTGACTCTTTTTTGGCCATTCTGCTTATTTGATAGTGGCCATATGGCTTACACGTGAGGACACAAGAAAACCTGGTTTAGTTTTTTTGGTTTTACTCTGGAGACTTTGCAAAGGCTTCAGGAAAGTGCCTATTTGTTTGAATCCAAACCAAGCCTTGCTGCTGGCCCCCCTCGTGCAGGTGCAGAGGGCTGACCTGGGGCAGTGAGGTGTGAAATGGGCTCCTCACAGGGTGGTGGACAGGGGCATCAAGGTCAGTTTTGGTCAGGCTCTGGTCAGGGCTGTGTGTGCTGCTGAACTCAGCTCTTCTCACTGCATGCAGCCCCAAATCTGCCTGACCCAGAGCCAAAGACCTCTGGGAGAAAAGTTCAGCACCTGAATTAAGTGCAGCGAGACTTGAAAGTTAATTTTTAACAATCCAGTAGAAATGAAGTTGTCCTGTGTGGGGACTGGGAGTGGGGATTGGGTGCTGCTGGTTTATACCCTTAGTCCCTGCTGCTGAAGGGAAGTTTCAATGCATGGTGCTGGTCTGGGCACTTGCCCTTGGAGTCTGTTTTTGGAGGAGGAACAGTGTGGTGATTTAATACAGAGTATTGCTAAGGAGGATACAAAAACAAGGTTTCAGCAAAAGATACAGAAGCACTTTATTGAAGCAACAGTGAGGCAGACAGCTTTTCAATTGATTTTTATCAAAGCACTTGCAGTTTCCATTCAAGGCTGTTAAATTGATAATATATATGGTATATACAGTCTGTTTTCACAGCTGCTATTTTGTTCCCCCCCCTTTTTTTTTCTTTTTAATGGGAAAATGCTTCAGCTAAGGGGTTTTAAAACACCTTTTTATTTTCCCTTCCATAAGAAGCACTTGAGCCCTTTCTTCAGATTTCTTATATCTCTAAGATTTTTATGAGTGTAAGAATAAAAACGGTTCCTAAATAAATGAGTTGATGGCTACATGCAGGAACAGAGAAATGCATTAGAGCCAGCAGCCTGTGGTAGTCCTGCGGGAGGCATTAATCCAGGCTTTCTTGTCCGCAATTTCCCTAAATTCCCTTCAAAGTAAACTTACTGCTTTGCTGTGCTGTATGTGAAACATTTTTTTTTAAAAGACAAGCCTTTCCCCAATGCTAGAAATCAGTGTTTAAAGTGCACACCATAATCTTGGGATGTGGTCCCCATAAAATACCATTTTTGCAGTGTGCTGTTGGGCTCTGAATCCTCTCTCTCTTCGTCCATTGCTTTATAATAAAATAAAAAGTCCTTTGCCTTTACCCATAACCATGGAAGCATTGTCCCCTATTCTAAGGGAAGTTTTTCTCAGTACAAAGTCGCAGTTACTTTTCTTGCTGTATCAAAAAGATGAATTTTGCCTTTGCCTGCAGTGAAAAGGGTCCAAGAAGTTCTCTCCTCAGAGCTGAAGTACTTTTCTAGGTTTTCCTGTAGCTGGTCAGTTGTTAGAAATCCAGCCCCCCACTGCTCATTCAGAATTGTGCTTGTCATGCAAAAAGAGCTTGATAAAGTGCTTTTAGTTTTATAAGATTATTTGGATCTGCTTTCACTTCATGACAATGGATTATGTTGTAAGGAAAATCTCCATGAAATATGAAAATGGATATCTTTGCTTTTAAAGCAGCAAATAAATACTGAGTCATGAGTCTGGCAACTTGGAGAAACTACATACACGTGTGAAGCTGGGTAATTAGTATAATACCATTTAATACTGAGTTACTAAGACTGGATTTATTTTATAGGCACAAAAGCAGATTGTAGTTCACGAAGGTATTATAACATGTATTTTTGGGTAATGCTGTTTTATCTCTTTCAGCATGGTACACTTAAATGTATATTCCATATGCTTCTAATAGCCATCTCTATGTGAGAGTGAGGACAGCTTGTTCCCAGTTTGCTACTGCTCTGTTCATGAACTCAGCAGATTTTTTTAAACTGCATATTTAAAATATGCTTGCCTAGAAACCCCAGAAAATCCCACAAACCCTTCCAACAGATTTAATATTTCATTCAAAACAATTTTCCCCCAAAAAAGCACTGTGTGTTTTCCTTAGTGAGGAACAGTTTTAAGGTAGGCAGACTTTCCTATGAATTCATAAACTACATTGAGTTTTTAATTAACAATTTTTGAAGGTGATAAAGGCATTTGTGGTATTGTCAGTGATAGTGGTCAATGGAGGGACAGCAACAGCTCTTACAGAAGTTTTGGTGAGATGATCCTTCCTGGGGAAGGTGCTGCCTGCTACCTGCAGGACTGGGGCTCTTCGAGGCTGGCCTGGCAACCTCCTCCTCATCTGGTGTTTCCTACTTGACTAAAAGTAATTTCATCCTTTGTGTTTGGGTTTAAAATCTGTACAATGTACAGGAGATAAGAACATAAATGTTTGGAGAACGCAGGGAGAAAGGATGTGGTGGGAGCCCTGGGAAGTGAGGAAAAAAACATGAGTGAGGAAAGCCTGTGAAATGCAGTGATGAGTCTGCACAGATCATCCAGAGCTAGTTTTCCTCTTTCTCATTTGCATCTGCCTGGGGAATTCCTAGTTTTCTATGTAAAACAACTTGTTGCTGAGCATAAAAATCCTACCAAGGATAGATAAGCCTTATCTTCTGTATTTGTGTAGTTATTCTGTTGATGGTTCTTGCCTGATCGTTTCAGTTTCTGTCAGTGGCAAAAGGCTCTTTTTAAACTTACGATTCTTCAGCACAAAAGATACTGGTCTAGAGCTAGGTCTCTCTTCCCTTAGGAGCAGCTCCTTTGCTACAGGTGAACATATTTTTATACAACCCAGGGAGTCAGATCTTCCATCTATAGGTAACATTTCCCGTTGCTCAAGAAGGGGAGATACAAATAAATCCAGCCAGTCTATCACTGGCAGCACTGTCTTTAAATTTAAATATACACTCCATGATTGTTCTCTACCTGCCAGAATTATAACGTGGGCCCCACAGTGTAGTAACTCATTTCAAAATCAAAGATTAAGGATGAAAAAAATCCATGCCATGTCTGTGTTTGAGCAATTCCTGGCATGGCTGTGTATGGACTATTTACCCATGCTCCTGTATCTCTTGGTTCACTGCATTTGGCAGCTCAGTGTAGTCTCAGAGAACATCAGGAGAGTCATAAATGAGGAGATACTCAGAAGAAACCTGTTGAATAAGTTGGTTACCTTGTAACCTGCTTATTCTTTGAGAGTAAGGCAGCCTGTTCCCCAGTTGGTCCTCAGAAACCTTCTGGGTTAAATTAGCTTGGGAAGAAATTCTTTGTTCAAATTCAGACCAAAGAAAACATACACAAAGTGAAGGCACAGATTTGTGTTGTAAACTGTGTTTGAATCCCAAGATTTTTTCAGAGCATTGGTTTCTTTTTCTTAAGGCAGGAAAAACTTTTTTGCATCTCAAATGTGATCAGGAATGTTGAAGGTATTGTTAACTTGAACATGTTGCATCCTCTTTATTTTCATGGGATACATTTACTGTGAGAAGTATGACTGGTTTCATATTTGACCCAAATAAGAAAAAAATCCTGTTTTTTGCCTAGCTTAGTAAATGCAGAAAGTCTCTTTAAAAATCTGGTATTTCCTGGCTTTTTTTTTTTTTTTTTTTAACTTTTATTTTGTCTCAGTTATAGCTTTCTGCATTTATTTTCCTTTTGGAAGGAAGGAGGTGTCTTTCCTTGCCTATAAATACAAAAAAGCTACCTTGAGCATATTAAATAAATTGCAAGCTTCAGCAGCTTTGCCAGCAAATTTTGGAAAGTTTTTATGATATTCAGGGCCTACAGGTGAGAGGTATTTCATAGCTTTGTGTTCTGAGACTAATAAATACATCTGTATATTTAATAGAGACATTTTACTTAAGCTTTGGTGACCAAATACGTACTGAAATACAGGTAATATTTTTAGACATCCTCAAGGCTTTAATTGGTAGTTTTGTCCAAAAAGTCTTGCCTAAGTAAGGTTTTGAATGAAGTGATCCAGAGATGAGACACTATGTTGTAGCTTTTCCTCCAAAACCTCCTTGATTGCAGTTGAAGCAATGGACATCTGTTGGGCTCAACACTTTTCCCTCTTTTATATAAGTTGTTGAGGATTTAACTTCTCAGTTTTCACCAAAAAGCCCTCTGATCAGTTAACAGAATGTTAAGGAATTTCACCTGTTAATTGGTTCCTAATTTAAGGATTAGGAGAGCAAATATGCAAATTTTATTGGAATATTTCATCTGGAGTGAGTCTTGAAATCCGTCTCCACACTGTGACCTGAGTTATTTCCTGAATGCTGTCTGGTATTTTCCTGAGCAGTTGTTATGGGATGTAGGCATGATAATAAGATGACTGATAGTGGGATGTAGAGGTTGGGCTGGATGCAGCCTGTATTTGGGTTTGTGTTACCCTGAGCTCACATTTAAGCTGTTGTAGTAAATAGCTTGTTTTTTTCATTATCTTTGAGCTGCCCTTTCTCTACTGATTTTCGGTGGTTTTAATTAGAAGGGTATTTTGCTGAAAAGAGCGAACTCAGACCTTTGTGAAATTTTCTGCTAGTACAAATAATGGTAAATCTGAAATCACTTATTAGACAAGAAGTTGTTATGGCAACTATAAGATGGTTGGCTAATCAGAGAGTGAGATCAGTTTTTATTTACAAGTGTAATGAGCAATTAAGTTTGAGCAGCTGTCAGACTTGGAAAGTGATTAAAGTTCAGCAAACAACCCAAATGGGTCAGTGTTCAGTTCCGATGGTTTTCTGACACTGCAGCTTGATCATCTGTGGGTTTTACCTACTATAATTAAAACTGCCTTTTAAATCCCCATCCATGCCAATGACTCGGCATAGCCAGTGAGTAGAAAAACTCCTTTTCCTACCAGGTTCCTTAATGGGTATTGGCCTGGAGTCTTGCTGTGAGTAATGAGGTATTTCACGTGTAGCATTCCTTAAAGCAAAGCTCAGTTTGGATGCAGAATCATCTCCTGGCTGTCAGTGATCACCAGGAGGGAGCTGGAGCGGTGCAGCCTCGCTCAGCCTTTGCACCTCTAAAGGCTTCCTTTCATTAAAGGCAGCATTACGCAGTTGTTGGTTGCTTAGGGAGCTGCTGCTGGGCTCAGAGGAAGGACGTGCACAGTGTACATGAACATCAAACCCAAAGGAAGAGGAGAAAGTCATGATTCACCCAGAAACAGGAGGGAATCCCAGGAGAAGCTGACCTTGGCCGGAGCCGGTGAAGCTGCATCGTTGGGCTGGTCACAGTGAACAGCACAGGCTGCTGGTCCTCATGGCTTTCCCAAGCTGGAGCTGGTTCTCTGCAGATTCCAGAAGATTGCATGTGTCCACACTGGGAAAATTACCCTCCCATCCATACTCTGCACCAGATCAGCCTATTTCATTGCTGGGTTTGCTTCCCTGCTGCACATGTTAAATAAGGCAAACTGTTTGTAAGCCTTACTCAAAATCTGTGTTCTAGTTAGAATTTTAACTGTCCAAGACAGTTAAACCAGTAGAGTTATTTTCCAAAATTACGTTGCAGTCCCCTCATACATTTACATTTTTATTAATTTTGCCACTCTAATGGTATGATGTAATACAGGCAATTGCAGCGGAACGTGAAATGGATTGGGACAGCTCCCGACCTGAAGAATTTACAAAGTCGTGTGCCTAGATAACACAAGTTGGTGAATGGGGACTTAAGGGAAAATTAAAATGACAGTCTCAGAAACAGGCATTTGCATACTTGACCTAAACTTCTGGTATTTACATTTTCTATTTATTAGTCTTTTTCAGGCTTATCTACAGCAGTGGCACATGAGAAACAGGGCTGTAAAAATGGAACAGAATTTTTAGTAGGGTTATTAAAGACCAAGAAATCCACATTTCTCAACTCCCAAGATGGGATTGGACACATGTATCTTGTTATTGCTGTTGCCTGATTTGCACTCGGGTTTCCTGAGGAGATTGCTTGGAAGTGTTTATCTGCTAAGCTTCTGCAGGCATAGCAAGCCTGACTTCTTGGAGTGGGCAGCTGGCAATGGGGCCCTTCAGTGACCACAGCATTGGCAAAAGTAATTCCTGTCACCTAGTGGGAGAGGAGCCAGCTCTCCCCTCCTCCTGCAGTGAAAACACTTAGTGTATTCCAGACACTGATCCTCAAGTCATGGAGATATTGGAGAATTGGGGTGGGGTTGGAGCTTGCTGCCTCTTGCACAGGCCTGCTATCATCCTGTAGAGCAATGCAAGGGAAGGCTGAAAAACTGAAATGCAAACTGAAGCTTTCACACTAGAAAACACAGCCCACCAACCCTCAGAAGCTGCAGACTCCTCTGTCTAGTTCACTCTACACATGGGATAATTGTGGTTTTCCACAGGACGCAGCTCTCACCTTCATAGTTGTAGATATGTAGGAGAGCTGGGGGTGGGAATGTGCATGTGGAATAGTTACTGCGAGAGTTGTAATTTCATTAGTAACACATTTTAATTATCATGTCTGGACACTTAAAAATCTTGTGTAGCACACGCAGCAAAGGAGTAAACTTGTTCTTGTAACTGCCTCCTTGTAGGAATGGGAGATTTTGCCTATTTTTTCCCTTCACTAAATAGTATTTTCAGTTTATTTTAAGCATGTGAGAATATGGGCAACTGATTTTAGGCGTAACCTGTAAAAAATAATACTAATAATACTAATGTAGGAGAGTGATGATTTTCTCTGCCTCATAGTTTGTTTGCAGCAAACATGTTACAAGTGAGCAGGTGGGAGGGGGAGTTTGAAATATATGGGGATGGATTTTTAGAGTTTGCAGCTGACGTGGATTAAAAATTCTTAGAACATTTCATCCATGAAAGGCAATTAGTTTTGTTTTATGAATATGAAAAGCACGTAGCTTGTAAGTACTGGAGTGAAGTCCCAAGTGAGTTATTAGAACTTGCTTTACTCATGTAGTACAAAATTGGCCATCAAGAGCTGATAGATTTCAAATATAGCTCACTGACACACTGATCATCCATAACTTTTCATAAAGTCATTTTTTTTGGGCTCACCTGTAATTACTGGATGCTGTTGAAATCCTGAATGGGGCAGATAGTCACAGATCAGGACACCTCCTTGCTCTTGATGGTGATTACAGCATGTTGTGCTGCTGGGATATGGAATTGTGATACCTCTCTGCCTGCTTTCCCTACTTTCAGCTGCCCCTTTCTCTCAGATTCATAAGTTAAGGCTGATAAAATGAATGGAGTCTGCTCTTTTTTTAGCAGTTGTTTTTTTTGGCATTAGGAAAAATTAATGCAATCATTGGTTTTGGATTATTGGAGTTGTCTGTATGAGTTGTTCTCAGCTACTAATGGGTGTTTGAGAAATGATTTTTTTTTTCAGCTTCTTTTCTGGTTTTCTGAGTTTTTATGGTGGGGGAGAGCCAAAGACAGCTGTTAAGAAATCTGGTATTTCTAGTGTGAATTAACAGATGTTACTCATCCAGTATGTCACTGCTTTAATACCTGAGATTCTCAGTTAAGGAACTGGTAGCCCAAGTTAAGGAATGAGGTAGCTCCTCCAATCATCCAAATTCCACAGAGAAACTAAAGCAGAATGAAAACTCTTTGGCAAGTGGTGGGCTACAATCTAAATTCTGGCTATGGAAATTACTAAATGTCAATGTATTTTGTTATAAAGCACTGGCTGCTGGACAGTGTTCAAAGGAGGAGGCGATTTGGGTAACCAGCCTGATGCACTGACCTGTTTAAACAACACCATGCTGATAAATTCTCCCACACAGAGTCATATGGACACGTCGCAGCAGTCACAGTTAAATTTAGAAAAGGCAAATCTGAAGGAGACCATTTCATCACACAGGAGGTTTTAATTTATGCTTTCATGCCTCTCATCCAGAGAAGAAAGATGGACACTCAGAGTGGGATGATATTAAACTACTGAAAGTGTTGCCTAATAGATCACAGATGTCTTTGAAGTGGCAAGTCATCATCCCCCCGACACAACAGGACGAGGGGACACTGTCACGAGATGTGACATGTCATAAAGGAACATTGATTTGTTGCTCCCCTACGGTAAATCAAACATCTCCATTCAAATCCATTAAAATCCATTAATACAGGGCGTAGATTTTAAAAGTGCTTTGACATTTCTGATTGAAGGCTTTGGCGTATCGATTCCTGACGCGAGCAAGTCCCTGTTTGTCAGTCGTAAAGTAGCACCATCATCTGAATATCGTGGGTTGGCAGCGAGGTGGGAATCTAGCCAAGGTCACTGCTAAAAGAGATGAGGAAACGTGCAGTGAAGGCTGAATTTTGGGGAAAAGTGCCTCTGAATCATGCAAATGGCTTGATGAGCTGGGAGCTGCTTGTGTATGACCTCGCTCTGAAGGACGGCTATTTACAGTACATGGGTCAACATGTGAGCTCTAATGACTGTCAGGGCATGGGAGGAAGGTGTTTTTCTCTGCTTTGTTTCTAAAGCTGTGTAGAATGGAGAAGTCAGATGGGTTTCACTGTGTTTTAAAGAAGCAGTAGTGTCTCTCTGCCATCTGTTTTGGAAGAGAGCAACTTACATACACATGTCATTCAGTGGAGTTTGCTGTCAGCAGCAACAATTTCTGCTGATGGGGGAACTTCAGGGAGAAGATTCATAACAAAAGTCTTTATTGTATAGAAACACACCGTTCTGCTTGGGATCCACTTCCAAATGCTTTTAAGGACTGTGACTAAACCACCATTTATGCCTGAGATGAAAGACATCTGAGTACAGAAGCTGCCTGGACCAGGTTCTCCTGCCAGGCCTTTTTTGTGCAATACAATAGCAGATGGGAAGGTCCGGCTGGTTTTACACCCTGCAAATGTATCAAGACCTTTGAGATGTTATAAACTAAGGAAGCCACGCTGATATGCTCCCTTGCCTGCTCTGATATTATTATAAGGCTTTCTGTTTTGGTTTTCTTTTTGTTCAGGTGAAGCTGTGATCTGAGTATGAAAGAAAAGTCTTTGTTGTACAGCTGTTAATATTTGTTTAATATGTATTAATCCATTCACCTTGCTCTGTTTCTGAAACTGCAGTGCAGCTGTGTTCAGTTAATCACCTGGAGTTTCCTGCTCCTGAGAGGCTGAATTTGTGGGAGATGGTGGGTGATGTTTTTTCTGCAGCATATCTAAATCACAAGAGTGTTGTAGCATGACTGTGACTACCATGAGGTCCTTAAAAAGGCTCAGTAATTAAGTACTATATATTCATGATTGCAGGTACGTGTGATCTGGAAAGCAGGTTGGAGGAAGTTTGCCATTTGGGTGGCACCTTCAAAAAGAAGAAAACCTGAAAGTTAATTGGTGAAAATGACAGTTCCCAGTTTACTGCTGTGCCTTCCAACAGCACTCGAGCTAAATACTCATTAGGATTGCACACGTGCATGTCCACAGTGTCTCGTTATTTTATTTTAATGTAGACTCTGCAGCCATTACCAACTATTCATATATTCAGCACCAGAAACTTCGGCAAAACAATGAATGGAGGATAAATTACTTGATCCCAAAGAGTTTCAATGCGCGCATAGCTAAAAACCAAGTGAAAAATCACAGTGGTCATGACAAGTGGATGGCCGGTGCTGCAGCAGTCCAACCCAAAGCACGTTTTCTGTAGTGCTTTGCCGTTCAGATTGAGCCCGTTTGTTCTAGCTGACTGGCTTTTCCCTTGGAAGTGTGAAGCTCAGCATTTTCAGAGCAGTGTGAAATAAGGAATGTAGAAAAAGGACTTGGAGCAGTGAGGTGGCTAATTGAAAAATGCTCTTGGAGCTGTGTGCTCTAACAAAGAAGCTGGCAGGGTTTTATGAGTAAGTCACTCCAGAGCTGAGTTTTGATCTTGAATTTTGAATGAGTCACATTTATATTTTAATAGGAGCGTTTTGATAAAAAGGAACAATCCTCCCGTTGGTTACCATAATGTCTAAGTGGCCGTAACTGTCTTTCTAAAAGCAAATATAGAGAAACAAGAATAGACTGTTGGGTCCCGGAGTATCCAAGTGTGTTATTTGAATGTCTGTCTCCCAAGTGAGATGCCTTGAACTTAGCAGCTTTGTGAGTGCTGAGGGTCTCTGGTCTTATCTTCATTTTGCTTGGACAGCTGAAATATGGTTCCATGGCCTCTGTATGGTCTTTCCCCAGATCTTACTGATGATGTTGTGTGGATCACTGATGAGTTATTGAATCCAAGAGAGACAGCTGCAGTCACAAAATATAATGATGCTTTAAAGTGTAAAACAGTTCTATAGGCTACAGCTCAAAGATGTCATTGTCTCGTTCATTTGAGCAATCTTATCTGGTTTGCATTGCCTTGTAAACTCTTGCTTTTTTCCTGAAAGCCCAGTCTATTAAAGCATTTTGCTTTTGCCCTCAGCTGACTCCACACACTTCTGAGAGAACAACACTGCACCAAAGGGAGGGGGACCAGCAGGATGGAAACAAAAACCTGCTGATAGTGTGGCTGCTTCTGATCCCTTTTATGCAGAGGGAAATATAACATATCTGACTGTCTGATTCACTAATTTCAGTGGTGGAGCACAGCTGGTAGGCAGGTGGACTGTTAATAGAAAGACAAAGATCTAAGATCTGCAGTCTTCTGAACTTCCAAGCTAAAAAGAAAAAAGAAAAACAACCACAAAACCCAAGATGTTTTATGCTATTTGAACACCAAATACTATTGGACAGACAGGGAGAAATTTGGACTTGGAACTTACATGGTTTTGGATCTCTAAGGCAATGCACTGGTGTGCATGTTTCTTGCGTAAATAGAAGGTGATTTTGTGTGTGTAATTCATCCCAAATGTATGAATTGAGAATCTCTGAAGCAACATCTGGAGAAGACCCAAGAGAGAAAACTGTGAGTTCTCTGAACACAAAGATCTGTTCATTCATGAGATTCTGATATTCAAACAGAAAACAGCAGTTGTGCTGTTTCCATTAAATGTGGCACTTGCTAGAAATAACATTAAACTTCCCCTTTTTCCTTTTCTCCCAAGACCATTCTGCAGCACCATAAAGACTTATTGGTACTTATAGATGGACTTTTGGAGAGATTTTTACCCTGGTCCTGTCATCATTCAGCTGGAATAGCTGCTCTCAGTGCTTCCAGCAGTCAGAATTCCAGTTTCAGCTGTACAAACATGCACAGGGAGCAGTAGTATGGATTGAACAGGGCAGAGAGGAACTCCTTGAGGACAGCCAGTGTTGGTGTTTCTCTGTGAGGTCCCTTTTGACCTGCTTTCAGGATGGGTGGTAAAAGTTCTTCTGTTTTCTTCCTGCATTCAGAAGATAATTCCTGCCCTGCCCTGTGCAACCTGTTTGTTACGTGGTGATTGTACAGGAATTTCTGACCTGATTTCCTTGTGGTGACAGCTCAGGTTGGAGCAGGCTGTTTGGGTAGAGGCTTGGCTGGGGTGTGTGCACTGAGACTGTTTATACTGGGGACTTTACACCGCTGAACCCTCCGAGTGCTGTAAATTATACAGGATTTCAGTGTGAGCAGGGAAATGCTGATATTGCCATTTGGCAGAGCGTGGAAATGCGGCCACAAGAGTTGGATCTCAGAGGGAAGGTGTGAATGAAAAAAATAGCACAATTTTTTCTCCTTTTCCTCGCAGACTACAGATAAGCTGATGCTGTGTGTGCACATGCAGTGCCCAAGGTCTGCTTCATGTCAGGCATGGAGTGCCAGATTGTCTTTCTTCCCACCAGAACATTTATGCTTTAATTTGAGACACGTGGTGGGAACTGATAGCATCTTGTTTCAGAGAGAGACTTTCTGATAATCTCTCTGGTGGTATCATGTCGCTGTGTGAGACACAAACCCGGCATTATCCCAGTGCTCGGGGCTGCTCCCGAGTCAGGAGCTGTGCAAGGAGCCCTTGGCACCAGGCTGGGAGCTGCCAGCCCTTCTGGCAGTGATGCAATTAAACTATACCATAAACTCTTCAGTTCAGGCGGAACTCCTCCTCATCACCTTCCTCCTTAACATTTCTTACTGCATCCTGGAGTCCTTTGGTTACATTCCAGAGTCCTTGTGTGAAGGAACTGATGCCATTTCGATGCCTTTTAATGAGCGTGAAAGAGGCTGAGGAACTGATTACTCTTTCAAAGGGGATTTGCATGATTTGCATGCCATTCCTTTGCTGTTCTGTGATTTCCAAAATCTGTTTAATCTTGTCAGTTGTATCTGGGTGCTATTTGAGGAGGGGCCTTCCAAAACATCCATGAGATACTGGACAGGTTATTGAGCATTTTTAATTCACTGCATTTTGGCTGTGTTGCGTAGGGATTCTCTTACAGCTGAGCTCTGCAGGCAGAGCTGTTTCACTAGAAATCCAGAACTACAACCTGCTGTGTTTTGGTTCTAGAAGAGCTCTGCAGGCTTTCCGTTCGTCGCAGCACAATACTGCTCTTCAGACAAATCCCACCCAAACCTTCTCTGCAGCCAGTGAACTCCTTTGTACAGCTGCGAGAGCACTGCAGCAGCAAATCTGGGTCACACGCCCTACAAAGGACACACAACTCCAGATGACAAGTGCTCGTGTGCTCTCTGTTGCTGAAGAAGAGACTAAAATTAGCTTCTGACTCTTACTCGAATTAAAAATTACCCAAGGGGAAAAGAACTAATTCTCAAGAAGACAACTGTTATGTCTTAAACCCACACAGTCTCAGTTGTGTATGCAGAAATGCAGAATTAAAAAGGTAGTAACCAAGTTTTTTGGGCGAAAGGGGATTTTGTTTACCCTGGAGTATTTCAGAAAGGGAATACAACCAAGGTTTTACGGGACCACAGATGAGCATTCCAGTGCTAACCTCTGTACAGTGCTGCAGCAGCATCTCTTCACTCTGCCATCTCCAAAACATCACAGTTTTTACCTGTGAAGTGCTGCCATATCCACATTTTGTCAAAATAAACCTTAACTCCAAGGGTTTTGCAAGACCAATGAGTGAATTGGCTGCCAGCACAACTTTGTGCAGGATCAGCATTTTCCAAAGTCATATGTAAAAAGTGATTATAGCAGACCAGGGAGTCTGAACATTGCTAAGTTGCTCCCTTATGCCAAATGCTGTCAAGAACACACAAATTCATTAATACAGTTTAAGATTAAGAAACAAGTCATGTGCCCAGCTTCAGGAATACTCTCTATTTAAGGCATAATCTCTTATTTTGGAGCATTTGACTTGAAAATCCTTTGCAGCTCTGGGGATCACCTTCTCTAGCAGATCAGATGTAGCAATATTTTTTTAAATATCTCTGAATGTTAAATAAAATGTTTTCCTAAGCGATAAGGACTATGTGGAGGTGAGGGCAGATCACATTCTGTAGCAATAAAACCTTATGTACAGTGTAAGAACAAAAAGCAACTAATGAAAGTGATTCTTACAAGTAGCTTTGCACAAAGATAAATTCCTGTGTCCTAGAAAACATTAAACAGCTCTGGCTGCACTGTCAATGCAGTTATTTAAAAATACTCAATAACCTGTCCAGTATTTTTTGGACATTATGGAAGCTGTGCATCTCTCAAACAGAAAGAATTTTCATTGACCAAAGTGAACTTTACCATGGGGTAGTGACAGCTGAAAAAGATCCAGCTGCGAGATTTGCAGCCTCCATTCCATCCCCAATGGGTGCCTTGCAGTGCTGCTTCTCAGAATGGGAAGCAAGGTCTGTAACAAATGTTTTCCTGTTCCATAATCTCCATTTCCATCGTGTCCTCTCCCTTCTGTTCAGCTCTCTCTTCTAGGGTTTTGCATAGCTGTCTGGTTTGTCTCAAATTTCTCTAATTGCTGTCATTGGTGGAGTTGCTTTAACCACAATTTTGGTGTAGACAAGTCACTGAAACTTGAATTCCCCAGGCACTGTCTTTCTCCAAATAATGTCCCATAATTATGGCCTGTGGGCATCTGTATCCTCAGTCACAGTGATGGAAATATTAATAGGAAAAAACCAGTGTTGGTAAACAAAAAGAGATGTGTGAAGTCCTTGGAGCCTGGTCTTTCCAAACAATCTGCCTTGTTCTGGGGGACAGATTGGGGTCAGATGCAAAGACAGAAGGATAGTTGGAGAAGATGGTACTTGTGGTTTTGTTTCTGCTTTGAAATGTTTAAAAGTGGGTTTGCTTACTCTCTTTGCCTTCCAACATTGGATGCCAGGGATCTGTAGAAAAACCCAGACTAATTTAGAGAAGGTCATGCTCAGCTCAAAGGTCCCCTTTTCAGGTCCTTCTTGTGACAGGCTTTACATTCAACTTGACATCATTCCTGACTGTGGGTAGCAGATAGGATTTGAATGCTGCAAGTGAGGAGTGTGAAAATTTCCAGGGATGTTCCAGGCACTGCTAGACAGAACTATATTGATTTAGGAGGAAATCCCAAGGAGGAAATAGTTCTTGTCTACTGATTACTACAAGTTATGGTTATGCTGCTGTTGCAGATGTCTGTAAATTAAACTGCCAGCAGTTGGCATCTGCCACTGTCACAGTGCTATAGGTCATCTTTCCCCGGGAATTGAGTGATGCCAGAGTGACTTAACCTGCCACACAAATAGTGAGGGAAGATTCAGGAGTCGGGAGGAAGGCAGAGCTTGGGAGGTGTGTACAGAGCCCCAGCATGGAGAGGGACATAGCATGGGACAGATGTCATGATAGCATGACCTGAACTGTTACATGCTAAATGTTTTCACATGCTGGTGGGTCTTTTCATGCTGAAATTCCTTGAATTCTGTCTTCAGGTTGCTATTTTTCTTCCCTCAATTCATGTGGAGGTATTATCTGCTGAAACAGGGAGGAGGTCGTGCTGGTTTGGGGGGATATTTTCCTAGCTTATAACTTGCCAGCAATGCAGCATCTGAAGAGTTTAAATTGGAATTAGCTGACATTTTCCCTACTCTCCCAGGAATTCAGGAGTCTTTGAAGAACAGCCCATCTATATGGGCTGGAGGGATAATTGATTCTGTCTGGAAACCTCTATGCTGATCCCTAAAACCAGGATGGAAGGATTGACATTGTTTACTGTCAGCAGGGATGTTTTTTTCTGTCTTTTACTGAATAGTTTCATCTTGGAGTAACTGAAGATGGATTGAGGTATAGACCTAATCAGGAAGATGTGAAAAGATTTATTTTTCTTTACTTTACAGAAAAGGCCACAGATGGCTCTTTGCAGAGTGAAGACTGGACACTTAACATGGAGATCTGTGACATTATCAACGAGACAGAAGAAGGGTATGTGCTATTTCAGCAGACTTGGAAAGGTCCCTGAACACAATCTTCCTCCAGTTGTGAGGAGGTGCAGTGAGGCTGGGGGCAGATGCTCATGATTTAAATGCAGTTTGCAGATCAGTTGCTTGGTTTTCCTGCTCCTTAGACCTCTCCTGCTCTCAGAAAATTCTGTATTGTGCAGTACCTGTAGGATTCAGGACAAGAGGAAATGGCCTCAGGTTGTGCCAGGAGAGTAGCTTATTTAGATGACATATTAGGAAAAAATTCTTCACTAAAAAGGTGGTCAGGCACTGGGTCAGGCTCCCCAGCAAAGTGGTGGAACCACTGTTTTAATGTCCTTGGAACATTAAAAACACATGTGGATGTGGCATTTTGGGATGTAGTATAATGGTGGGCTCCATGCTGAGTTAATGGTTGGACTCAATGATCTAAGAGGGCTTTTCCAACCCAAATGATTCTGTGATACTTTCTTTAGTCAGTCTCTGGGAGGGTTGGCATGAAAAACTTCTTCTTGGACAGAGTACCAAGTTTGTTTTTCAACAGGTGTATCTCTTTGCAATGTCTTTAATTTCAGTTATTTGTATAGATAGCTTTTCTGACACGCCTCCTACAGCACCAGAAAGCTTTGCTGCTTCCAGTCTGCAGGAGAACTGGTTACTGCTCTTATTTCCTGAGCTTTTCAGAGTGAGTCTCAGTCTTTCCTGCCTAATCAACAGCCTGGATTTTCAGAGAATTGGGGCATTCCTCCAGTCTTGACTTCTGTGATACCTTTTCTCCTTCCATAATGCTCCATGACCCTGGTTTGGTTGTAGTCAAATAAGCTGAAATTAACCCACATGCTTTTGTCCAGCTGGAAATGGCAAAGGATTCATTTTCTCACATTTTATGTGATGTGAAAAGCCTGTCTGAGCTGTCTGTTAAAATGGTGTGTTTCTCCTTCAGGCCCAAGGATGCCATTCGAGCGCTGAAGAAGAGGCTGAATGGAAACAAAAATTACAGAGAGGTCATGCTGGCGCTGACGGTGAGTGGGTGCAGGCTGGAATGCCTCAAAGGGCAGAACCCTTTTGTCATTTTCCTCTTCCTGGCACTCTCTTGAATGTACATGCTATTTCCTTTAACAGCCACTGCTCTGCCCTTTTCTTCTCTCCAATTGCCTCCTCACTTCCTTGGGGAGAGCTGCTGGAAGCTTTGCATAGTGGTTTTCTGACTCAATTGATTTCTACTTCTTTTCGTGGCTCTTATTCATCCCAAGTACTGACTGAGGAAAGTTAAAGTAGCTCAAATGGGTCTGTTACTCTTTGAGGTTTTCCTTTCTACTCTTATTTCCTTCTGTCCAACCATTCCTCCACTCCAAGGCAACAGTTGTGGGCATATCTGCAAGTGAGGATGATGAACTTGCCATATTTTCAGCTTCCTAAGTAGCTGATGCACAATTTCCCTTGTGAGTGAATCTCTGTAGGAGACAACACATTAATTTATGCTGATCTAATTTCAGTCAATAAAGTGTAAATTATATTCTGTGCATTTAGGCAGCACTGCTAAGGTGTGGGATAATTTAGCAGTGACCTTTCCTGCTGATGGCTTTAGCTGGAGGTTTCCTGGGTAGTGCAGCCCTCCTGAGTGGGGTGCTGGGCTGGCTCTAGCAGTAAGTAGATCGAGTTATCCTGCTGTGGGGAGGTGATCTGTATGATTCTTTCACAGAGCTCTTGTTGCCTCTCCCTGACGAGGCGTAACCATACTTTCTGTCTTCTTGCCATTTCCTATCCTGGATTGTCATTTTGACAGATTAACAAAGTCCAAACCATGAGATTATCAATTGTGCAGGAAAGAGCGAAATCCATCAGGAATGAGCCCGTGTCATCATGGCTGATGAAAGTAGCTGAAGGAGGAGAGTAATTACAGACTCCTCGGTACAGAGTCGCAGTGGTTATTAGGCATGGCTGTAAGGAGAAGTGACGCGTTGGATTTATCTCCATGCTAATCATGTTCTTCAGAGAGAAATCAACAGCTGTTCTTCCATGGCAGTTGAATGGCAAGTGGAAGGTGCCTCCAGCTAGGTTGCAGGGGGAAAATGTGTCAAAGTATAACCTGTCAGAGCATTCACTGGGGAGTGTTTTGAATGAGTGAAGATCATTCACCTGAATTCCCAGCTCTAAAACATGGCTTATAGCTCGGAGCAACTGGGTCCAGCTGTGTTCCAGGCACATAGAAAATGGTGGATTGGCACAGCACGATAATATCTCACTGTGACAGGATGTCCTCTGTCTTACCTGCTCCTGATGTGCTGCTGTGTACTTGGCTGTTCAGCTGCACCAGCTGGAAAGTTCTGCTTTGAAGATGAAGAAACTTTCTATTTCTTTACCTTGAAAACAGGAAAGGTGGATCACAAAAATGCCCAATATGTTAACAGTGGGTAAAGTACAGCTGAATGTGTGTAGAGAAGAAGTTTTTTTGCAAAATTGAGGAAGAAGAGAAGTGTAATTTTCCCTCTATCTTCTGGGCCTCCCATGAAAAGCTTTAAAATAAATTAAAAAATCAGATGCTCTGTGTGTGATCAAGCTTTGCTCCAGCAATGAATGTTGGGTTTTTTTGTGTGTGTAGGTGTTGGAGACCTGTGTGAAGAACTGCGGCCATCGCTTTCATGTCTTGGTGGCAAACCGTGACTTCATCGATGGCGTTCTGGTGAAAATCATCTCACCCAAGAACAACCCCCCCACTATTGTACAGGATAAAGTCCTAGCACTGATTCAGGTACACAGCTTGTCTCTGCTTCCATATGTTGCTGCCTGAAATAAGGACTGTCTGCTTCAATGCTACGCATCACTAAACATGCTGTCATCGTTAAAAATGTGTTAAGTTCTTTATATATAAACTCAAACAATACATCCAGATTGGTGGGGAAAAGCAGACATGCACACACACAGATATTTTATCCAGGGAGAACTGTCTGGATTCTAGTTAGAGAGGCACCACTCTAAAACAGGAGGATTTAATAAAACATAAATGGATGCTTTTGCAATTTAGCAGTTATATCTAGAAGCTGGAGACTTGCCTTGGCGATAGGCTTGTCATCTGAGGCCAGGAGATTTCAGAGGATTGTGCTTTTGGTGTCAGCTGCAGATCACTTGCCTTTCTGTGTCTGTTTTCCTGACCAGAAAATGGAGCTGTTTCCCTCCATTAAAAAGCATTCTGCATTCCTTTCAAAGATGGTTATAGAAAAGTAAATGACCATATAGGAATTAAAATGGTTTTGGTGTCTTTTCTCTGGTTATTGTGCAGTAAAAGTGCGCTGTCAGATCCTTGCCTGCAGTGGGAAGTTCAGACATGGGCCTGTCTGCCACTTCTCCTTCTGTGCAGCACAACAATAAACAGCCGTGTTAATTCCACAAACCATTAGCCACACATGAGGAAACATTGGTGCCTGCCTGGAGGAAATCTGACAATTATAGGAAGCTTTATCACTAAGCTTCCACAGGCTACTGCGTACACCAGAGACTAAAAGACACTGCGTATTTAAAATGATATAAACCTGCTGCAGTGTTCCTTGTGGGGAGGTATTTACAAATGCACAGCATCGTTTGCCAGATATACTTCTGATTTTTATCCAAAGCATGCACTTGGATTTCTGCTGCTTTATTTGTTATTTGGATACCGGGATAGAGCATCCTTAGAGCATGACAATGTAAATAAGTGATTTTCAAACAGGAAATAGGTAGGGTGGTGTAATTAGTGGGCATCGTGTCAAGATCTGTGGGGTCCCTTTATTTCTGGTATATGATTTTATGGCTTTAAAAAAAAAGAGAGCAAAATTAATGAAATTATTAAAAGCAATTCTTGTGCATCTGGCTGAGCCCTCAGGTTTCTGCCTGCTTTGGTGGGAGAGTGGATGCATGCAGTGACCAGGAGATGAGATTAAAAACTGTCCCATAAAGAGAAACTGGGTGTGTTTCCATGTTGTTTTAGAGAATGCTGGTTTCACTGGGCTCTGGGTTTAAATGGATTCCCAGTTGTGAATGCAGCTAAGATGGAAGTGTTTGTAACATAATCAGAAAGCCACAGTCATTGCCTCAGTGTATTAAACAGCTTTATCTGAGAAGACTTAGTGCAGTAGAGCCAAAAGCCTCACTCTGGGTTCTAAATGCCTTTTGATATAAAAAGCCTGAAAATTATGAAGGTTGCCTGTGGGCGGGTTCTGTTAGTGTCTCTTTTGCTGGAGGTGGTAGGGGACTTTGTTTTCCAGATTGCCTGACAAGTTTGGAAGAGTGATTGCAGTCACTCATCCCAGGTGCCCTATGGACACACACCCCCAAAATACCCTGAACATGGTGACAGCTTCTCTCAGCTCAGGCTGTGCTCTCTAGAGCTCCCTGTGGCTGGAGTTAACCCTGGCCCAGAAGGTTGATCTCAGCTCTGTCAGGGCTTTATTGCATGTATTCCTTTCTGTATCCCTCTTACAATTTGATATCAGGGAATTAATAAGAACGGAAATGAGAGGATTAATAGCCCAGACTTGGAAGCATGGAAGAGAACTGTGCAAACAGCATATGTCTTCAGCTACACAGCTGTGGTATTCGTGGGCCTTTCCATAACAAGGGTAGATAAAGCTGCCATCCAATTTCTTATCTAGAGACTTGGCTTGTTTTTAGATGTTGAGCATCTTGTGTCTCACTTTTTCAACCTATTTTCCAGTGTACATGAAGTAGCATATGTTACATAGTGCTTAGCCTTCCTTCTTCACCTTGCTAGGAGGCCTTGGAAATATTCCTTCTCACTGTGCCCCTGGTAAAAGCTTGCCTATCACTCAGTATCCAAACACTGGGATGGTCCCCAGTCTAGGGGCTGGATTTGCAGTGATATGTAAGTGACCTGTTTGGGCACACTGAGCATCCACGTGGGATTTATCCTGAAGTATCTGACATTGGATAGTCTGGCCCAAAGTCTTAGAAGCTCTGAATTCAGTCTCCCCCCTGTCCTACACGTGTTTGGACCAGAGGCAAGTCTCCTAAGCTCAAATGTAGCTCCTTATCCATAAAGCAGAGCTAATATTGCAGTTGCCTGGTTGGATTGTAAGCTGTCTAGGACAGGGATTGTCTTAAAATGTGTGTAGACAGCACTTAGGACAATAGTGCCTGTCCTGCTTGTGACCTCTGAGACACACTAATGTAGATAATGCTCCCAGCTCAGGTGAAGAAGAATACAAATGGAAGTGTCTCCTTTCTCCAGGGAAGAGAGTTGCAGAAGAGAGAATATTTTTAAAAGGTGGAGTGCAGGTGAAATGAGATAATTTTGCAAAATCCTCAGGAAGCCATGAAAGAGAGGAAGCATTAGTACATCCTCCTGGACAAATAAGCCTCATTAAAAACTGGGGGCAGGAATGCAGCATATTTTTTGCCTCTAAGTTTCTTTTGAGTGATGATTATTAAGGAGAACATCCCTTGCCTAGCACGTTTCACTTTTGCTTGCAAATAGAGTTGAAGTGGTGAACACCATTAAGTAGAAGCATCATTCAGATGGCTTCTGATGTAAATTGAAAAGGCAGTGAAATGGCAAAGGTGGAGTTACTTGTGCAGTCAAAATCTGCATCAGAATTGGGGATGTTTTGGAAGGTCAGTTCCAAGGAAACAATGGTTGTGTGCTGTCATAGCTGTTTTCTCTGGCTCAGGCAGGGCTGTTTGGACTTGCACTGCATCAGAAGAGTTGATGCAGTTAATTTACTCTTAACAAAGCTGAGAAGCAAACCCAGGATTGTCTGCTTGCACCTGATAATGGATTGTCTCCTGGGCACGGATATGGATGGTAGGAAATGCTCTTTCTTAGAACTGAACAGAATAGGAATGCAAGTTAAAAATTAATATTATTTCTTATCTTACTTTGCTATCTTTGATTTCTGTCCTCTCGAATATAAAAAATGGTTCAAAGAGCTTTTAAAGTAAAATTAATCAAAGAACGAGTGTAAAAGTGATGACTAAATGAATTAAGTTCAGAGCCCACACACACGTCTCGCAGTAGTTCTGGTTCCAGCACACTGAAACTCTGCTCCACACACGTGGGGGTTTGTGGAATGCTTCATTTTTTAATTGAGTCATAATATTTCAGTTTTTCCTTCTCTAAATTTTTAATATTTGGCTAATTTCCAGCACAAGCCAAAGGAGGCTGAGGCTTTCAGCATACTGTGCTCCCAGCAGCTTCGTGAGTGCAGGAGGCTGGCTAGCCAAGAGAAGCACTTAGTACTCCCACTGAAGGAAAAGCTCAAATGTGAATTGAAATCTTTTTAGACACCAGAGAATTCATGCAGGAGAGATATTTTGAATGTTCTGGCTGTGGGAATTTCTCTCTTTTAAACTTGTGCTTTGTGCCACACCGGGGTGTCTGAGTGTTGGATATGCTCCGTCAGAACCCAGGCGTCATTAGTTCTGCTGCTCAGACTGTCTCTTTCACAAAACAAGAACCTCAGAAAGGACCTTTCTTTAAAATTTAAGTTTGGTCCAAACAAAACACTGAAGACAACTTGATGGCTGTGTTTTTCCTATGGCAACAAATGAGGATGTTTCACAAAGTGAATTGAGATTACATAAGATTATTGTGCAGCTTTGTGAATTTTACTTAGATCTGCTGAATCTTTCACACAGCCCTTTTCTGGTGGGTCATTTGCTGTACAATATGCCAGAAAAGATCAGCATCCGTCACTACTGAGGAGAGGAGTTGGGAAGACTTCCATGTATGTTCACAGATTTTGATGATGTCAGGGGCTACTCACAGCTACTCTGCACTGGGTTCCTGTCTGTTTTATATATGAATAAAATGTTAGACATGTGACTGTCTTAATATTTGCAGGACCTTTTAGACCAGGTCTGATGATTCCAGCTTTCCTTTGAAGCTGGAATCCATGAAAGCTTTTACAATCAGTATCTGAGGTCAGGGTGGGGCTGGAGCTTCATTTGGAAGGTTTATGGATAATCCCTCGTGTTTTCCAGGCTTGGGCTGATGCCTTCCGAAGTAGCCCTGATTTAACTGGAGTAGTGCATATTTATGAAGAACTCAAGAGGAAAGGCATCGAGTTCCCCATGGCAGATCTTGATGCTCTGTCTCCAATACACACACCACAGAGGGTAAGATGCAGCATTGCAATTTCAGGGGTGTTTTCCCAGGATGTCTGAATAGTTGGATAACTACTTGTCTTTCCCCTCCCGTTTCTCTGAATTTGGCTCATTTTCTCACTCTTGGAAGGACATTTTAATAGTGAAAGAACACGTAAGAGAGGCATAATACAGACTGATAAGCTGTCTCCTCCCTTGAGTCAATCATCAATCTGAGAAAAGACTTTGTAACATTGAATCTTGTACCACAAAACCACCAAACAAATGCAACTAATTTGTTCAAAGAGAGCCTAGCAGGATTTATGATTGAGATTTACTTCTTTTACTGAAAAGTGTGGTTGTTTCTGTTGGTGATAACCCTGAGCCAAGGTCTGCCTGTCTATTAGAGGTGCACAGAGTCTGGATCTCTCTCTGATCCCACAGTAATGTGAGAACTTTACACCTCTGGAAAGTTAGGTCTGGAAAGTTGACAGAACTGCTGCTTGGAAGTAACTTAATGATCACAGGTGTTCTGATTATTCACTCTGAAAACTGAAGTTAATGAATCTTTGAAGCGGCAAATGCAAGTGATCAAGGACTTAGAGATTACAATTCTTGTGTCAAGGTTAATTAAATTCAGTATCTATGTATCACATCATTTTTTGGTAAGCCTGCAACTTAATTCGTAGTTTAAAATAATTTATAATTATTTGTCTTTGGCTCTTGTTTTTATTTTGCTTCTCACTTTTCCTGTAAAAGTAAATGGACTTAAATGCTTGTGGGTTGGGTCAAAAGATATGGGCATGGAAGATTTTTGGAGCTGCCAGTCTGTTCTAGTAGCTGCACTGACCTTTCCCACAAGGTGCAATTATGTTCTATATTTGAGCCTGTTTGGCCTGAGGTTGCTGACAAAGCAAGTGCTGTCCCAATTCAGCTTTTGAACTCCTGTCTTTCTGATGTGGCAGAGTGTTCCTGAAGTTGATCCTGCAGCAAATATGCACAATTCCCAGTCTCAGCAAAGGATGAGCACCGGTTCTTACTCTTCGTCCTCTCCAACGGCGTATTCTGCTCCTCAGGCCCCAGCCTTGAATGTGACTGGTCCCATCACTGCTAATTCTGAACAGGTATTGGCATGTAGATTCTTTCAAGTGAGACTCTTTCAGCAAATCAAATTAGAAATTAATTTGTAGAGGAACTTTCATTTTAACTCTTTGGACCTTGTCTCCTAGGTCTGGCTCTACTTAGTAATCTTTCTTCCTGTTATACTGTAAAATCTGGGCTTTGGATGTGTCTCTGTGGCCTGGTACTGGCAGCACAATTTGCTGGTCCAGCCCACTCAGCAGTATTTTGGCAGTTATTCCCATTAGCCCCTCTCCTTTCAAGGCACAGAATGTCTTGCAGATGCAGGAAGTCAAGCCCTTGCAAATGCCCTAATATAGGATTTTCTTTTCTCCCTGCAAAAATGATAACTTCAGAGCTAAAGATTCTACTTAAAATATGTACATCTTTCCCCACACTGGAGTGAGGCACCACAGCCAAGGTCTGGCTTTAGGTGCTGTTTGCAATTGCTTCTCTTCCGTACAGACGCAGCACATCTGGGTTTGTGATGATAATTCTTTCCTTTTTCTGTTCCTTTTCTCCTGGGTAAACTTTTTATCTTTTTTGTTTTTTTCCTGCTAGAATGTCTGGAGCCTGAGATATCAAGTCAGACAGAACCAGAGATATCTCAAAGTCAGCTCTTGAAAATGAACTTCTTAAACCAAAAGATTATGCAGTGTTTTGCTGTCTTGTTACCCCAATTTAGATTGCCCGGCTGCGCAGTGAGCTGGATATTGTTCGTGGGAATACAAAAGTGATGTCTGAAATGCTGACAGAAATGGTACCTGGACAAGAGGATTCTTCAGACCTTGAGTTACTCCAGGTAAGTTTCCTAGAAAATATGATTCTGATACTTTCTGTGCTTGTGTTTCTCTGGGGGGTAGGTTTTTTGTTGTAGCTCACTTCACAGCCCATGTTTGGATTCGTAATGGATGTGGGCTGTGCTTGACCCTGGTGAGTGCCATCACTTGATTTTCTTAATTTGTCAAAGCATCCAGTGACAAAAAAATCCTGACTTCCCTTGAAACTCGTTCCACTGCTTTCCTCTTTGTGTAGCTAGAAATTCTTCCCAATGTTGCATAGCAGATCTTCTTTACCACTAATCAGCTTAGAATTACCACAGGTTCTGTAAGCCCTGAGCATTTCTGCTTGTTTTACACTCACCATCACCACTTGCACAGTGTCAAAACATTCCCAGTCACCATGCAGGAAAAAAAAACCACCCCATATTTCCAGCTGGACTAAATAATGCCAAGGGTCTGTGGATTCTCTGCCACTTGAAATCTTGTCTACAAACTAACTGTCTTTCCAGAAGATGTGTTCTCCTGAAGGTGAAGTGTCTTAAAGCAGGTGCTCAGGTGGTGTCCAGAGGGCTAGACTGGGTAATCAGGAGGGATTTCTTTGCTGGAAAATCTCAATCCAGTGTAGCACTGTGCATCTCAAGAGGGAAACCAGTATAAACTGAGCTCATGTCTCAGGCTTCACACCTATTTCCCATGGCTAGTGGTCATAGAGTGGCCTTTTGGCACAGGAAGGTCCCACAGTCCCACTGATGAGGAGCACAGATGAGGAGCATTGCCATCTGACATTCCAGCTGCTGCCCTTAGTGTGGTATTTGCCTTTCCATAGCTTCAGAAATAGCATTCTGTTTTGATCCTCCAGCGGGGAGGATGGGCTCCCACAGCAATCCCTTTGGAGGAAGGCAGGGAGTTGCTCTCTGTGATACATCAGAGTTTGAAATCCATCCAAAAACTGGTCTCTCCCATGCAGTGGCATTGTGTGTTTGTCTCAGAGCCATCATGGCAGCTGATGAGAGGCTTTGCAATAAAGAGCCTTTCAGTTACTGCCCATGTGGGTCGAACTGCTCAAAACAAAAGCAGCTTCCAGGAAACCATGACAGGCCGAAATCGAACCGTTTGCTTACACTGGGAAACAACCACCAGCATCTTGACAGCGTAACCTTAGAGCACAGCTTTAAGGTGAAAGAACTTGATCATAAAACGGAGTGACAGCAACGATTCTTTATTCCAGCTGGTTCCCTTCTGTGACTGATGCAGCCTAAATCTGAATCACAGAGCTGGGGAGAACCCGGTTTTGATCACAAAGGATGGTTAGTCTTTTGAGAGCTGTGAGCCGGGTGCTGCATGCAAGGACTCCTTGCTTTGAGGTTTATATAGCCCTCCTCCTTAAATAATTCCTGACATTTTCTCCTACAATCAAATGTAAACAGCCTGCTAGAGAGCCAGCTCTGAGCAGAATAGATAGGTACTGTCAGGCCTCTCGGAAAGCAGCAAACAAACCTCTGAAATGTCACAATCTGCTTCGAAAGTGATGGGATCAAAACTGACATTGGAGAACACATTCCTCAAGCTGTTAAGGCAGCTGGATTGCACTAGGTGAAATTTATCCAGAGCTTAGGATGTCAGACCACGCAAGGAAAACAAACACATTTTTGCTTTCATCCTGAAGGTTGTGTACCAACAAGTCACCCTTGTTTAGTGCTGAATTTTTGCTCTGAAGTGGAGCTGGGAGGAGTGGAAGATGACAGAGGGACATGCTTTAGCTGGAATGTCAGTGCTTATTGAAGTAAAACCGTGGGCCTGATCAGAGGCGCCCTGCCATGTGTCACATTTCTTCTTGCAGTTCTCCTCAGCAGAACAGTTTGACCTTTTGTCTTGAGGCCTTTCAGGACTACAGAGTTCTGCTAAGTAATTGGTGATGGAAGAGATGTCCTGGAAGCATGAGAACTCCTGGTCTAGGCAAACTGAAATCTAGATGTCTTGATGAGAGACTTCTAAAATAAATGCCCTCACTCTGCATTTCTTAAAATGTTCTTCTGAAACTCCCCATTGCCTTCGTGCAGTCTCTTGTCTGTGCACTTGCTCAGTGGAAGGGAACATTTCTGTGTGTCTCAGTACTGGAAGGTGTGTGGAACACTCACCTTTTCTTGCTTCTTCTCCTTGCTTTGTCTTTACCCTCATGTTCTCTGCAGTTGGTAAGTTCTGTGTCACCAACACTTCTCATCCTAGCAAACACTTAGTATTTGTGCTAGCCCTGATGAACCTCTTTTCCCCCTACATGTTCCACCATCCACATAATTTCATTTTTAACACAGTATTGCCAAAAAGAGCAGACTGAATTTTCCTTGGAAGCTCTCTTTTGGGAAGCTGTTGTATTAACATGTTTTATTCTAAAAACAGATGACTAAAATACAGATATTTATTTTCTAAAGTGCTCAGAGTTAAAGAAGAATCAGGAAGTTGAACTGTGAATAGGCTCTCAAGGTTTTATGCCATCATCTCTTGAAGGGCGTTTGATTAGATGTGCTTTTGGGTGACATTTAATCATGCAAAGATAAACTTGTCTTAGTGTTTCTCAGCTGGGGGATATGTTTGGCTGTGAACAGAGCTCCACTAAATCTACTTATTGCTTGTTGCTTATCAGACTGTGTGTGCACAATGCATTCCTCCTAGGAACTGAACCGAACCTGCAGAGCCATGCAGCAGAGAATTGTGGAGCTTATCTCACGAGTGTCCAATGAAGAAGTCACAGAGGAACTGCTGCACGTGAACGATGATTTAAATAACGTCTTCCTCCGATATGAAAGGTGGGGCACCTTTCTCAGCAACCATTTACATTCATTCAGGGTTTTCACTTAAGAATAAAATAGGCCAGTTGGTGAAATTGGGCCATCTGGGCCAAGGGTCCAACATGACACAGAAAACCAAACCACAGGAACCATTTACACAGTTTTTTTATGGCCTTTTATGGTAACATTCCTGTTTCAGTTGGTTCTTTTAATACTGTGATTATTTTTTTTGTACTATGCATTGAATTTTTGTGGGGCATATCCACAAAATGCAAGGCAACCTTGTGAAA
This sequence comes from Vireo altiloquus, assembly GCA_013396875.1. Taxonomy (NCBI): domain Eukaryota; kingdom Metazoa; phylum Chordata; class Aves; order Passeriformes; family Vireonidae; genus Vireo; species Vireo altiloquus. The sequence continues at coordinate 918,544 of VZRF01012009.1, read as the reverse complement.
ACGCTCTGAACGCAGAGGCTTTGGTCTGCAAGTCCCTGCTGTGCAGGGCAGTACAGGTGTAGGGACTTGGGACCAAAAATAGCACACCTCAGTCACTAGTTCCCCTGCTAGCCTGGGCTTTGCACAAATGTCTGTGCTGCTTCCTGGCTTAGGGAGGCTCTCGTGAGCTCTCTCTGCCCTCTGATCTCCGAGCTTTCCAGTCCCAATGCTGGTGCAAGGGGAGCTGCCTGAGGTGGGCGGGAGCATCGTGCATGCAAAGGGTTTGTTTTTAGGTTAACACTTAAAATCTTGAAAAAAAAATCCCAAACCTGTCTTGTGCAGAGCTAATGTTTCGAAGAGCTGGTCTGCAGGAATCATCCCCAGGGACAGGACTTGGGGCACAGGACTTTCGACATGTCAGACAAAGGCGCTGTCAGGCACATCTGCTGCAGGAGGTGACACGTGATGCTGCAGTCTTGGGAAAGTTTAATCTTCCCTTTAATGACAGGCCTGGGGAGCGAGGCACTAAAGAGTACCCTTTGTTCCTTGCTCTTAGCACAGGGCTTTGTTTCTCAAGCCTTTAAAAATAAATTAGACTCTAGATCTGTGAATTTGTGCTGTCATGGCAAAGGCTACAAAGACAACTCGGTGCCCTCGATTTTGCCTTTGATTTAGTTGTTCAGAGGAGATGGGGCAAATTTTGAAACAAATGCTGGCTTTTTGTGTGAAATGGTGTGTGTTTCATGCACAAGCAGGATTCTACAAGTGGCAGAGTGTAACTATCACTAAGGTTTAGTCTGGTCACCCTTAATATTTTTCCTATTTTTCCGCATCTGCGACTTTGCTGACTGCGGCTGATGTGTTTGTAGTCATTATTCATGAAAGGGGAGCTGAGTGATATTAGCAAGCTGTTTGTGGTGGAATAGCTGCACTGGTCTGAGCATTCAATAAATTCCAGTTCCTCCTCTGCTATTCCAAAAGCTCCACATCTATCATGCTGATTTCTAGCACAGGGACCAAGCTCTGTCAGTGACTCAAGCAGGAGCTCTGGCCTTCGCTGTGAAGCCTTGGGATGTAAATGAACAGAAGCCTTTTGGTGAGAAATGAGGTGGGAGGTGTCTTAGGTTTCCAGCAAAGGGAGTTGGATTTCCAGTAATAGCAAACACCCACAGTTTCCTAAAATTGAAATTTGGGCCTGAATTTGGTTTTGCTGCCTTTTAAGTCTGCACTTTTCCTCTGTTACATTAAGAAAACATTTTAGTTTGCTTGACGTTCCCTGTTGTATTTTGTCCATCTGGGAGAAAATACGGAGGATTATATGAATATTATGGGCTTTTTGATGGAAAGAGGTTACTTCTGAAACTACTTTGAAAAATTCAAACCTCTAAGAAATCATGGTGCTTTTCCATGGTAAGGAAGGAGATCAGACTGGCCTCAGACAGGCCATGGGAGCAGGTAGTTCCCCTGCTGGTTTTGAGTTCATAGAATCATAGAATGATTTGTGTTGGAAGGGACCTCAAAACTCATCCAATCCCATCCCCTGCCATGGGTGGGGACACCTTCCGCTAGACCAGTTGCTCAAAGCTCCATCCAGCCTGGCCTGGAAGACTTTTATGAAAGCTGGGTTTAGATTTCTGGCTCCAGATGCACCGAGCAGAGAAGAGACCAGAGCTTGACTAACCAGACTTCTTCCCCTTAGAAGTATGAAGGTTTTTTCCAATATCATTACTTTTCCTTCTTGGAAAGTGCCAACCTATTTGAGCATAAGCTCTGACCATGAATCGACTCAGGATGTTTTAAGCAGTGAATCTGCTGCTCATTGTCCCTCGTGCCACGTGTTCCTGGGTTGGGCTGTGCCACACACATATGGCTCCTCATTTACATTATTGCAGCAAGAGGGAGCTGGTAAGTGGGAGTGAGACGAGCTGCGGTGCTTGGCTTGTTGAGCTGTGAGCATCAATCTTGCTGCAGTTCCTCCTGTCCCTTGGCTCACACAACAGTCTGTCACAAAGCACTTAATGATTAAAAAAACCCCTGAACCAAACGACAAATCCTACAGTGTTTTTCAGGCATGTCTGTGCTGCAAGATCAGATTAGGCTCCATAAAATCCACCTTTGCCCCTTTGCCAAGAGTGCAACTTCTCAGCAATCCTCCCTTTGTCCTGGCTTGGAGTTAAAGCTTTCAGGTTTCCTTTTTGAGCCAGAGAAAACTAAGTTCAGTGGCAAGCATGTCATGGCTTGGTTACTAACTCATTTTTTTCCTTGTTTATTGGTGGCTTTGATAATCCATGTTGGGTTTTGGTTTGGTTTTTTTTCTAAACAGATTTGAACGATACAGATCAGGACGCTCAACACAGAATGCCAGCAATGGAGTAAGTACCTCACTCCATTTATTCTCTCAGTAGCTGCACCATACCAGCTGTAGTACTATCAGTAGTATCACACCTTTTGCCTGTCCAGCCCTTTGTCCTGCCTGTACTGGCTAATGGTGGATGCCAGGCAAAGAAAGAATGTGGCAAACCCCAAGGGACAACTTTTAGCTCAGGAAGACACTTCACACTAAAACATCTCTGTGTTTACAATCCTTGATGGATTTTCCTTCCTCTATTAACTTTTTTGATTACTTTTGAGTCTGTGTGGACTTTAGGAGTTCACTATGTCCTTAAGCAATAAGTTCCACAGTTTCACTATACATTTTTACATATTTATTTTACATTTATATATAACAAATATTTTGTTTACATTTGATCAAGTCACTTAATGAATTTTGTTTGCTTCACCTAATTTTTCTTCACTGAGTCTTACAATACCACTATTCAGGTTAATTTTCTTCATGCCACTCATAATTTTAGGAACCACTCTCATCTCCTATTTAAGCAGCCCCTTTCCAAGCTGAAGAGTTCTAATTATTCTTTAAATGAAAACGCTTTTGTAGTTGTTTTATAGTGTTCAAGGTCTGAGTTCATGATGAATCTGTACTTCTATTACATTTTCAATTCTGCATTCATAACCATTTCCTCTGTTTACTTTGCTTTACCACTTCTCCTGCTGTATGATGCAAACTTCAGCAAAGACACTTAAGTCACAACAAAGAAGTTTTGTTTCTGAAAAACGTTTATACCTAATGTGGAAAATTGGTAGGAAAGTCAGTTTGACTTAGTTCTGATGTTGGTCTGGTGTTAAGCACATTAGTTGAATCTGAAGAGATGTAGATGACCTTCAGGAGAGTTTCCTGCTGTGCTGAGCAGTCAAACTGAGGGTTTATTGGTGGCTGACCTTTTTTATTCTGCACTCATCACTGTAATATCCAAGAAACTGGTCCATATAGCAGCATGCAAGAGAGAACTTTATAGGAAGCACCCATTATTTTGTGATATTTAGTGTTGTACTGCAAGAAGAAATTTCTGGCATGTGTAACTTCTGTGTTTCTTGTGTGTCCTGACAGGTACTGAATGAGGTGACAGAAGATAATTTAATAGATTTGGGTCCTGGCTCTCCAGCTGTAGTGAGCCCAATGGTCGGAAACTCAGCACCTCCATCTTCACTTTCTTCACAGCTTGCAGGGCTTGGTGAGTGCCTGATCTAGATTGTGCTCTCCACTGCCTATTAATGTTGCCATGTGGCTTCCAAAAGGTTGGGGTATGTGGCTTGCAGGAGGATTAGAAGGCATTCCCACTCCCCTGCACCATGGCAGTCTGCAATGAGAACCAGCCTGGCACAAAGGGAGGGATTTATTAATCAGAGGGAAGACTGATGAAAAGGGTGCAGATTGTTGTTCATGGCAGAGCTTTCACTACTGCCTCTGTTTCTGCTTAGTTATAGTTCTCTGTGAAATCAGCCTGGTGAATGCTCTTGATTCCCCTTCTACAAAAACCTTTGGGTGAAAGGTTTCATGAAACTCTCAGGTGGTTTACATTAAATTAAACCAAAGATGGCATGATTGGATCACTGGGTTTGACTGAAGATTCTTCACCTCTTTCAGCAATGCACCAATACCATATTGCTTCTTTTGAAAGGGCTGGTTTCACAGTCAGTAACTGAGAGAAAACATTGTGGAGAAAACTACTGCCAAAATTTTGGACTGTGTTAGTGACTAGTAGCTATCTCAGGATATTGGCAGCAGGTACACATCAATTCCCAAATGCTGGCTTTTTGATGAGGACCACTTATGGAGTGATGCTTCCAGGATGAATTAGACAATCTCTACATTTTTCTTTTAAGAACACATGATTAGCATCCTCCAGCCTTTTCTGAACAAAACTGTCCTCAGTGCTGCAGCTGTTGATGATGATGGTGTTTGCACATGGTTTGTTATTTCACTGGTTCACTTTTTTTCTCCTCTGGTTGCAGACTTGGGCACAAACAGCGTCAGTGGCACACTCAGCTCCCTCCAGCACAGTAATCCTCGTGATGACTTTGACATGTTTGCACAGACAAGAGGCAGCTCCTTGGCTGAGCAGCGAAAGAAGTGAGTTGGAGTTTGTCTTTACCACTGAGTCATGGCATTGCTGTTATCTGAGGGCATAAATCTGAAACTTCTTGACTTCTATTCAGACTGAAAAAGTAGTTTTGGTGTATATTTTTGTGCTTTTAAACCAATCCCTATCCTTTTGGTTGTTATTAATATGAGCAAGTGGAGAACTTCCTGCTGCTGGATGGAGCAGACTGGCTGGGTACTGACTGTCTTAGTAATGATCTCAGTGGAAACTTGGAAGTGTGCTTTCCTGTACTTCTACCTTCTCCTAAAGGCTTGTCATCCCATTCATCCATGTTTGAGATACAGGAACAGAAGGGTCCTTCACCTGAAGGTCGTGGATGTACTTTGGTGACTGAATTACTGTCATCAAAGGTTTGGAAACAGAATTACCATCCAGTTAACTCTCCTTCTGGCCCCAGTCAGACTCTCACAGGCTGTCAATGCACTGTAGCTTACCTGGCTCTGTGTTACCCCTAATTTGTTTATATGCATAGGGCTTGTTTCTCTAGAGCTGCAAATCTGGCACTTTCAAGGGCATTTAACAGGTCAAATTATTTTAATGTAAAATAAATCTATGCACTTATTAAGAAATCCTTTGATCCCTGTCAAGTGATATTCAGTAAAAGACACACTCAGGTATTTTTCTTTCATATATTATTTCTTACCTCCTGGCTTCAGATTTTAGAGGAAGTAGTGGCTACCAGCAATCAGAACATCATCAATATTTTGTCTCAAGCTAAGAAATGCTATTAAATAGTCTATCAAAAATTTAGAAAACTTGAGCCTACGAATTTGCTGGGCTCTTTCATTTGCAGCTATCAATATAGCTATTGGAACTGCCTCAGCTGTGGCATCAGTGCTGTGAAGAAATGCTCTAATGCAGAGGGATATGCCACCACTGGAGATTTTGGGCTGGGAGCCTTAATGTAGAGTTAGAAAGGAGATGCATTGCTGGAGAGATCTAATCGAGGTCCCTCTGTCTGTTGTGCTAAATGAGGCACAAAACTACTCTTCCCACACTGTACCTAATGGAACAAGGAGCATGGATCATCCATGATTTCACAAGGGAGGATTGCTCTATCTTCCTTGGATTGTGCACTGTATAAACGGAGCAGCAGGGAGGAGGAAAGGCATGAGTGTGGCTTGCTGTGGCATGTAGGTGACAGCTCTGGGTGTGAGAGCTCTGGGTGCTGTGCTCACAGCTTGGGAGAAGCCAGCACGAGGAGGAGAGAGGGCTCCCCCTGCTCAGTCAGGCAGCCCCTGCCAGGAGCTGATTTATGGGCACGTGTTTGTGTCTGCTGCAGCTCATGGTTCACCACTGTGCTCTGAGAGATGATGCTACTGCCTCTGTCACCTGACTGCTACATGTCCCTTTTGCATTGCAATTTAAGAAGCTTTTAACAGCTCTGTAAATAGTGCATTTCTTTGTCTGCTTCACTACAGTTGCATAATTTCATCTCTCTTCGAGTCTCGCTCTGCCTCCCCCCATACCCACATCAAGGTCAGGCTTCCAGATGTCATCTCCAAATCTTTATTAAACGCAATCTGCAATCAGGCCTCTTTTCACAGTCCCCCGCTTGCTCTTGGACATGCTTAGGTCTTCTCGTGACCTGTTTGTCTACCTTTCATAATGCTGATCTCATTCTCTTTGCTTCAAGGTGCTTTCCAAAACAGATGGGTGGCCTTTGTACAGAGCACGTTCCTCTTCTTGGGGTACACGCAGTACTGTCCAAGCCTTGTTAAGAAAAAGAATGTGCTTTCTGGTTCCCAGGGGAGTAAATCAGGGATCCAGGGTATTGCTCTCCTATGAGGAAAGGCTGGGAGAATTGTTCAGGCTGGAAAAGAGAAGGTATTGGGGTGACCTAATTCTAGTACCTGAAGGGAGCCTCCAAGAAAGATGAGAAGAGACTATTTACAAGGGTCTGGAGTGACAGAACAAGGGGGAATGGCTTCAAGCTGAGAGAGGGTAGGTTTAGTTTGAATATTGGGAAGAAATTCTTCCCTGTGAGGGTGGTGAAGCACTGGTACAGGTTGCCCAGAGAAGCTGTGGCTGCCACATCCCTGGAAGTGTTCAAGGCCAGGTTGGACGGGGCTTGGAGCAATCTGGGATAGTGGAAGATGTCCCTGCCCATGGCAGGGGTGGGATAAGATGATCTTTTAACATCCCTTCCAACCCGGGCCTTGCTATGATTCCATGATTCCTCATGGGTGACTGCTGGACTTCCTTCTAGTTCTGTGGTTTGTTCCTTTCTTTCAGCGTGACGTACGAGGATCCACAGGCTGTCAAAGGACTGGCGTCTGCCCTGGATGTTCGGAAACAGAACACAGGAGGGGTAGGTCACGGCTCTGTGTTTTGTTATCCGCGTGCAATCCAAGCTGTAGGCGGCTGCTTTGACCGAGCTTCTCATTCTGTATTCCAGCAACGTGGTAGTAATGGCTATTTTGAAATTGATATCTGAGAGCAAGTACTTGCTCAGTAATGATCTCTAAAGAGATGCTGCTTAGCACTTCAGTCCAAAAGACTTCAGAATCATAGTGGGTAAATTCTCCCGTGTCCTTGCAGCTTGTCTGGGGAGTCCAGCTCTTTAGCTGGAATCACTGCTGAGAAGAATTACATGGGGAATGTCCTGTGAACACTGGTGTGCATTTGGCTTGGTTTGGTTTTGCTTATGGAAGTCTTAAGTGCATGGATACACGAGTGAGTTACAGGGAGAGAAATGATGCAGACTTTTAATGCTTCACATTCTTTGCCATAACTGCCCTCGCTTGCACCCTGTTCTGTCTGCCCAGGGCAGGCTCCCACTCTTTGTGTGGGCAGAAGAGTCCCATGTGCTGTCACCTCGCAGCAGCTGACACTAAAAACATGGGTGAGAGCTTGGCCAGCTTTGTCTGCATCCCTCGGTGAAACCAGAAGCGAAGGAGCTTTCAGATCATCCCTCGACCCCTTTCTACCACCCTACTTTTTAAAACTGTGCTGCTCTTTTGTACGCAGCTGTGTGTAAGTTTTTAGAGGATAGAACAAGTTCAGAGCCTTTTCCAGTCCAATTTTGGGCTGTGATGACCACTAGGGAGCACGGCAGAGCCAGCGTAGCATGGGAGAGCCAATGCGACGTGCACATGCCTCTCACCAGGGAGAATTGCCTCCCTGTGCCTTGGCTGATCCCGCCCTGGTTCTTTCATGACATGAAGTGGGAGTGCTCTGGGCAGCTGGCATGCCTGGCAGCTTGTGCTCCAAGCCAGGGAGAATTTGTGTTGGGAGCCAGCTGGGGTCAGATCACAGCTGCCTGCCTGCCTGCCCGGGCCATCGTTCAGTGGGAGCAGAGCCTCAGCTCCTACAGAGCATTCCCCACCTACCTACTTCTTCCTGTCCCTGTCCTCCTGCATGAAGGGTAATTTATAACCCAGGTCAGCCCCATGACCAGCTGGAGCTCAACCCCACAAAAACTCATGGCAGCAGTACTGAGGGAAAAGGGGAAGCATGAGGAGACAGGGGCAGAAGTATTCCTTCACAGGAATTCCTGAATCCAGTGTGACATCCTAGACCCCCAGTATCACTGAGCTGTTATTAGCAGCACCTGGGGAAGGATTTGAGAATCTGCTCTTTGTTCCTGGCTAACCAAATGCAAGGAGCTTGCACTTAGCTGGTCAAGGGGACTGTATTCCCCTAGTGGCCTCCGGGTCATGTCCTTATTTATTAACTCTTTTGTTCCCAGCCAGTTTTGCATTAGGCACCAGCACAACATGTCATTCACACCAGCAGAGCTGCTGCTCTGCCCCAAGTGTTGTCAGTTCAAAGGGCTGTGGTTAAACTCATCTGGGGGTCAAAGTTTTTTTGGGCAAATGCCTTATGGATTGTGGAACTTGGGGCTCTGAGGTGTTGTTGAGTCTTTCAGCCTCTTTTCAAAGGTCCTGGAGACTGTATCCTGTAATCAAAAGAGCTTGTTTTGAAGTGCAGTCCCTCTGTAATTGGTAAACACTTTTTCTCAACTGTTGTGAGGCTTGTGGATGTCTCTTCTTAAAGGAAATAAAAATTAAACTCTCCTAAAGTTACCAGCCCCAGCATGTGTAGCAAAAAACTGGCAGTGCTCAGTAAACGAAAAGACAGGCTTTAATTTGGGTAGAGCTAATTTAAGAACAGCTCTAGGGAGGAGCCAAAAGCTTTGCAACACATTCTTCACACACGTCTCGTTCCAGCACAGTTGTCCAGTGGTAGAATTCAGCACATCCGACGTTTCTAATGTAGTCATTCTCGGAATGGTCTGCAGAGAGGAGGCTGATCACGTGGCATTAGCTGTCTTTTAATGTGATTTAGCAGCTGGAAACAAGATGAGCTAAAAATACACTGTTTTCTTAATATTGCTTTTCCATGTTGGGAATTGCTTTTGTTGCCACAGAGTTGTTGCATGATCACAACTGGGAGGAGAGGTGTCCAAGAAACAATTCTCTGGTGTTACACAGAGAGTAGATGAAATTGGAATGATTTCCCTTTTTTTTTCTTCAGGAAATGAGACATAAAAGATTGCAGCTGATTCTCCATTACCTGTGTTAATGGGGACAGGAGAGGTGTCCTGTGTGTGCAGCTGCCTGGGTTGATGTACATAACACATCAGTGACTCTCTGCTGAGCTCACCCAGTTCTGGGCTGGAGCCACTGCACTCATCTGAGCCTGGGCAAGCCCCTCCAGAGCTGGAGATGATTCTGCATCCCACCCTGGCTCAGGGATGAGGTGCTGAAGGACGAGAAACCATCTTAGAGTGTTTGTGGTGCTGTGTCATGCAGTCTGCAGCCTGCTCAGGGGAGCTGGATGCATCAGCAGTCCTTTAACCTCTGCGCTTTTCAAGAGGGGCAGTTTGAAAGGCTGCCAGGACACTGCAGCAAACTGCCCTGACTTCCCCTCTTCCCCTCAACAGCATCACAGAGCTGCTGTGCTGTTAGTGTGGGGCACAGTCTGTGCTGAGGTCAAGGATGTGAGCAGGGTGTGCTGCAGCCCACAGCTTCATAAACAAGGGGGACTCCACAGAGTGTGACACAAGAGTTGCCAGTGCAGTCTCACTGACTGCAGTAGCTTGTACAGCCTCACTTTTCCTTCTTCTAAGAAGATGACAAACATCAGCCTCACTACTAGCCAGTGATTGGTTAATTTTATTATTATTTTTATTTTTAAGGACATCATGGAGGGAGTACTAAAATGCTGTGAACTGTCTGTAGGAAGTGCAGAATTTGGAGTGCGGTCTGTCCCCCCACAGAGCTCACAGGCAGAGGGGGCACAGCTACTGCCAGAAGCTACTATAGGCAACTCTGTGTGTATGTGTGTGTTTGTGTCTGTGAAGTTTTTAACTGTTTTATTACTTTATCATGGGTTGTTGCTGTGGTTTCTCTCTTTATGGACCTTTCTGTTCTCAACACAGAGGAGAGGTAAAAGTGGGAACTCAGACATGGAGCCCATAGACAAGTGGCTAATTACACAAGGAATGGTGAGGACTTCACCAGTGAAGCGATTCCTACTGCCCACCCCAGTCCCTGACCTAGAATAACCATCCTCCATTCACCTCTCGTCCTGCCCTGTTGAACCGCTTGAAATCGGACAGTACAAGGAGTTTATTTCCCACCTACATCATTACCTGGGGCAAAGGGAAAGATTTGCACCAATTTCTGGTTTATACAGCACAAAGACCTGTAAACAACTGAATCATTTGTAGGATCCCATGTCACCTTCAGAAGAGGACTGGGGATCCGATTGGTTCCTTCTACTGTCTTGATTTATTTATGCAGTATCCACTTTTCGAGGGATAAACACAAGTCTCATGGATCTTATTCATAAAGAGGACACTTGCTATCTGTCTTTAAAGCAGCCCTTTCTGGTAGTGCTTAGCTTCATGGTCTGGAATAAACATAGGGGAGTTGTAGGATCATATGTAATTGATTTGAGTAATGTAGGGATAGTTGTTTATGCAAGGAAGGGAATGGGAGAACTGCTACCTGGACTGACATCTTCAGCCCCACTGGCATTAGGAATCAGACTCCAAAAGGTACAATAGTGTTTCTGGCTTTAAGGATTTAATTCCTATGTCTGGTGATGCCAGTGCCTTGATAAAATCAGGCTTCTGAAGATCACTGAACCTGTGCACATTCTGACCTTGTTTGAAGTTGGCCTTCATCAATGTGCTTGCAGAGAGAAGTTCAAAGCCTGCTTTAGGTGCAGAAGCCAGAGGAAAGAAAAAAAAAGCTTTAGCTATGCCTTAAAGACAAGTTCTAAGACCATTTTTTTTGGATGATGTAATCCATCACTTTAAGTGTTTGAGATTACTACCAATAATGTGACCTAACTGTAGAAAATCCTCCTGAGACAGTCCTGGCTGCAGCCAAGTTCAGAGAGGTGCAGGGAGAATTCCCTTTGCTCTAGGATGTGCTGGCAGTGCAACGTGTGGAGCTGGGCTCCAGGAAGCCCATGGAGCAGGAATGCTTCGCTCCAGGAAGAGCCCTGAATGTCCCAGATTAAGCTGCTCCATGCTTAAAAAGAGAAACATCCCAGAATAAAGTTTAGAAAATCCAGAGTGTGCAGTATCTACTCTGTGAAACACTTGCATTTATTCTTCTGGATTTAGGGCTAATCCAGATTATTTCTCAGGGCCAGTTTGGAAATTTGGCAGAAGTTTGCACAGCTGGTGCACACACAGTGATGGGACAGGTGTTGTATCTGCCTGCTCATGCAGGCACCCAAATGCAGTTCCATACCTGCTCACACACGTGGGTAACTCCACTGTAGGTACTTGTCCCTGGGAGCCAGAGTGCCATTTTGGTGCTGTCAGACACCCACAGCTCATAAGGTGAGAGTGAAAAGCTGTAAAATGAGCAGCAGTATCAGTTTTTCCTCTGATGCTGTTGACTGTGGCTCACAGAGGCTCTTGCTGTTTGGCAGCTCTGCTGCAGCCAGGGATGTGCTGTGCCACTGTTAGATGTTCATCCATAATGAATAATCCAGTGATTGAGTTAGTTCCTCTTCTTTGCCTTTCCACTGTTTACAAGAGCGGGGAAGCATGAAATCAGCACCCCTGCTGTTCACACCACTCACACCACTGCTTTATTAAAAAAGCAAACAGCATATTCCTTCATTGGCTTGTGGTTATTCAGTCTGGAAAAAGGATACTGCAGCATTCATGGAGGCATATGGATTTGGGGAGGGAAGGGGGCCAGTCACTGCTCTTACAAGCCTGTCACCTTGTTTGTATGCTAAATACAAGAGAGAAATACCTAAAATAAAACTAAACTAATCATTAACTCCGTTTCTCTCTTAATTGGCTGTAGTTCTTAACAGTATTTATTAATATGACCTGTAGCCTTTACAATGCCAGTGGATAACTAGGATCCCAGGTATGAACTTGATGTGCCCACTCTGGGGGGTGCTTTTTGGGCTTTGAGGAGGAGGAAAGTGGGGTGAGCTGACACTGCTGTTCCCTGTGCCTGTACAACACTGAGACTACTCAAAGGTAATTCTCCACCTGCCAGAGTGGTTCTCACATCCCTCCTGACCTGATGTTGTTCTGTCCAAACTGTGATACATTTCAGCTTTGGGTTGAGTCCTGCCCACTCCATTTCTGTGCATCCCAGTTCACCACACACCTTTGCAGTCTCTGGCTCTCCTCTCCCAGTGAATTTGGCAGTGCTGTTCTTGTTTCAAGTTAACCTGTGGCTCAGTTCTGTCATTGAGGTGATGCCAGGACCATGGAGACAGACACAAGCCACACCTTTATCCATTCCAGCTTTATCTACAAAACTAAAGTAGACAAAATGATATTGGCAGAAAATGTTTCTGGTTTTTGTATGACTGAGGGATGGGAGGTGAGCTGTTCCAGTGACAGATTTGGCTACAGTGTGAGGTTAGGGTTTTACCATGCAGGTCTCACACAGGGGTCTGTATCAGCAGCAATTAGGCACAGACTTTACCACAAAGCCACGTTTTAGTGCAGGTAGTCTCAGTTCCCTTCTCATGAGATTGGACAGCTATTGAGATTTGCATTAATATATTCCTTCCTTAGAATAGTCTGTCAACCCACTCACATGCCAAATGGGTTGTTTGTTATGAAAGTGAGAAGTAGGTGTTGCTTAAGCCACCACATCAGGACATTAATTGGGACAGTGGCAGGGGAAGGATGAACCTGAACCAGAATTCACAGGAAGTGATATGAACTCCACTCAGCATTCTATCTTGACTGCCAGCAGCATGCCTGGCTAGAGAGGAGAGCCCTCGTTGTAGGGAAGATAGGTGAATAAAAATTAAATAAAACCTCTGTTAACTAGTAACTACATGGGATGCCACTATGTGTGCCTTCAAGAGAGAGATAGGATCTGAGATGTGGAAATGACTTGGGTAACATGAGACTGTTGAATAACATCATATTCTTGGAGACTGAAGTGCTTGAATTGTGGATAAGCCCAAAAATAGACACGTGAAGATCTCATTTCTTCCGTGTGCTGGGGCCACTCTCCCTGTCGAAGGAGAGCAGAGCAGGGGTTTTCCCTTAGCCGAAGACCACAGGGGTCTCCTTACCAGTCCAGCTGTGGTGTTTTTCAGAGCACTGAGCAAGGACAACCCAAACCCCTGTGTCAGTGAGGACTGGCACTGTCTGGACACGCCTGTCAGATCCAGATGGGCTGGTTGTTGTACGGGCACAGCAGGCTCTGTTGGGGAACACGCTGCACCCGAGCTCTTGCCTGCCCTGGCTGTGCAATGTGTAAACACACTTACGAGTTAACTAAGGAGTTAATTTAATCCTTACGTGTAAAGTCAAGCATGTTCTAATATTGAGGCCAAGCAGCTATTTCAAGATCACAAGAGCTTTAAATAGATGGTAAGGCTGTAGCAGTAAGCTAGTAGCTAGCTAGTAGTAAGCAGGAGTAGCCTGCTAGTGTGCTCCTAGTGCTGCTGTAGGAATGACAGACCTTGACTACTGCTAACCAATGAGGGGGAGTGAGTAGCAACTAACCAAGGACTGGTGTCAGCTTTGTTAAACATCTAGAAAGAAGTGGAATTAACTAAGCTATTACAAGGCAGTAGTCTAGCAACAATTAGCATAAACCTTGTTAAACATTTAAAGAACATTAATGAGCTCACCTAGAGACCTGAATTGTCATTTCATACCTGCTTCTTTTCCAGTGGGATCATTTTTAATAGAAATAAAATGTGATAATAATAACCTTAAACTGTCTTTTTAAGGGTAGAATATTGGATTTTATGACTTCTGAGGAAATATATTGGCAATACTCTTTAGCTTTTGATTGCTAGTGAGAACATCAACACAATCTAACTTAGATAAGTAGGAACTTGAATTCCAGGTTCCTGTGGGTTTTGTGGGATTGAACACTCACTTTTGTTCTCCCAGCCCTCCTTTTCCATTTCCCTTTCAGGACTGTTGAGATGATCCCATTTGTAGAATTTTCCAAAGACTAAATAAAAAAGGAATTTAAACAATCAGCTCAACTTTTAATTAAAGCCAGTTACTTAAAGTACCCAAAAATATTTTGTGACTTAATTTCCATTTACTTTGAGTATTGTATACTTAAAAAAAAAAAATCACAATATCTTTATACAAACAGCTCTTGCAGCCAGCACTGACTATCTGGGGAGCTTTCTTGCCAAGACTGAGAGCTTCACTAGACCATGGAAGTTTGCATAATCAAAGTATTAACAAGACAGTGTCCCATTCCAGAGTTTTTTCCGTGTAGTCTGTGGCTGCCACTGCTGCTTGTTCCCAGAAACTGTTGTCTTTTTTAAATGTGTAAACTAGTTAATTTATTTTTACATTGCCTCTGTTGTGATTTAGGGATTAGGTATAACAAAATTCCCCTGCACATTTTTCAGTTTAGGGCTTCTGAAAGGGGAAGACTTGCCAAGTACCCAACTGACTGGCAAAAACTGAGCTTCTCTGTGTGGTCAGTTTAAAATGAAATATAAATGGTACAATGTTATCATTAAAATAATTTAAAACTTCCAGTTACTCTTTGAGAGCTTCCTCCCTCTTTATTCTCAAACAAATTAAACCTGACACATGTAACCCGTGTTTTATGAGGAAATAGGGCTCAGAGTCTGAGGAAAGTAAACTGGAAGTTGGAGCGTGGAAGGAGCAACAGATACAAACCCTCAGCACTTCTGTGGGTGTGCTGGGAGACAAGGGAAGCTTTTTAAAAGGTCAGTGCTGAATAGCAAATGGCTGACACACTCAGATGTTTATCTTACAGCTTTGTCTGCTTCTCTGCAAGAAGTGCTCTTGCACTTCTGAGGGCTTTGTTTGTTTGTTATAAGTAGCTCTAGCTGAAAGTGGAATTCCTTTTTTTTGCTTTGTTTTCTTTCTTTTTTTAAAATTCTTACGAAGCACCACAGGACAAACTCTTGTGCTGCTGAACTGTTCTTCGAGGACTTCTGCAAATTCAAGAGTCCTGGGATTCTCAGGAGTTCAGTACTTGATCAGTCATCTGTCATGTCTTCGGGATAATCAAGATTTGAACTGCTGTTCCTTCTAATACAGGGACAGAGTACTGCCGTGCTTTTTAGAACAGCTGCTCTTATATTCATAAAATCATAAAATCTTGGAATGGTTTGGGTTGGAAAAAAAGATCATCTCATTCCAACCCCCTGCCATGGGCAGGGACACCTTCTACTATCCCAGGTTGCTCCAAGCCCTGTCCAACCTGGCCTAGAACACTTCCAGGGATGTGGCAGCCACAGTTTCTCTGGCAACCTGTGCCAGGGCCTCCCCACCCTTATAGGGAACCATTTCTTCCTAATACTGAATCTAAATTGACCCTCTTTCATCTTAAAGCCATTCCCCCTTGTTCTCCAGGCCCTTGTCCAAAGTCCCTCTCCAGCTCTCTTGGAGCCCCTTAAGGCACTGTGTTCCTGTGAATTTTATTCACAGAAATGGAAAAATAAACCATCTATTTTCCTCCTCCCTTCCGTGCACATTTTCTTATCCTTAGAGAAACATAAGCACATTTCTGAGCTGCAAACCAACCAACAGCTCCAAGGCTGCACCTTCCACAGTGTCACCTACTGCATGCAGGTTAAGCAATACAAGAGAGAGGCAGCAGTGCAACTTTTGCAGTAGGTTTTAGGTTGCTGTAGGCTGAATAAATTCATTACTTTATATCTCTGAAGCCAATATTTTATAAAGCTGTTAAACCAAGGAGACAGTTCTACAAGATGCAACTTGTCCTTGGGAAGGAACGTGTTGGAAGATGCTTAGAGCTCTTCTCTTGTGAGTGGCTGGCTGGGCCAGCTCGCAGCAGCTTCAGCTCACTGTGATAACATTGTGTGTGCATGATTCAGGAAATCAGAAAGAGGCAGTTATCCTAGATCTGGCCCATTCCAAAGGAAACTGCAGGAATTTATTTTCTGTTTGGGATCTTTATGAATTTGCTGGAAGCAAAATGACACCTTGTATCTCTGACCCTGGGAACTGTCACTTTGTCCAGCAACCTGTCAAGTCAGAGCCCAGCCCAGGTGCTGCTCTTTGGGGGAGATGCTTTGGATTGAGTTCTGGATTTCCAGTTCTTTGACACAACTAACCCACTTTAGCACACCTCACCTCAAACAAGGGCTTAACTGGCCTCCTCAGTACAAAGGGCCACTTGATTCTGTGAAAAATTCCTGAGGAGCTTTGCTAAACAGCCTCAGCCTCTGTGATCCAGCATCTGTGTGTCTTCCTCTGCTAGAACTGCCTGAGAAAACTACATCTCCCAGGAAATGCATCTGCAGATCCTCTTCCAGCTGTTCTTATTGAATCACAGAGTCATTAAGGTTGGAAAAAACCTCCGAGACCATCAAGTCCAACCATTAACCCAGCACTGCCAAGGCCACAACTAAGCCATGTCCCTAAGCTCCACATCCATAGGGTTTTTTATCACTTCCAGGGAGGATTTTATCAATTCCTGTGAGAGGTGTCAGGCAAAGCTGTGGAGAACCCCTGACACCTTTTCTGCCTAGGAGAGTCCCTCTAACAGTGCCAGGTCTCCTGCCTGCCAGCCCCACTGCTTGGCCGCCATGCCCTGGCCTGGAACTCGCATGTCTGACATTGTTTTCCAACTATTTTTCAAGTTGTCCTTACCAGATTTATTGTGGTGTTTTCCTATTTACCTTGGCAGGCCTCTGTTGTACTTAAGCAGTGTAGTTAAGTCAGGAAATTCTACACCTAATACTCAGTAATTTCCCTTTGCTGACCCAGTTACCCTTAGCACTGTGTGAAATTGCTGCCCTTCAACTGCCTCTGCGCTGCCCATTGCAATCACACTGGTATCGTGACCAGTTCCACTGCAGGGGCAGAGACAAACCTGCCATACCTGGGTGTTAAACTACCCTGAAGCCTGACCTGTTCTGGAGAGCCCTACTGCAGCTCTGGTGCTGTACTCTCCTCCTGTACCCCATCCTCCTCCTCCCTCACCTTTGAGACTCCGCACTTTGCACTGGCACACGTTGGGCTCTGCTGCCGAGGGTCACCTTTGGCAGCGGACTGGGAACTGGGAGCTGGGACAGTTTTGCTTTAAACCCTTGTGCCAAGGCTTGCCGGGGCTCGGTGGTGTGATGGGAGGAGGATCTGGGAGGAAGCATGACTGTACCCTGGGCTGTGACTTCTCCACCTGCGGGGAAAACCAAATTGTTTTCATAGGAGTGTTGCCTGAAGACTTTGAGCCCCTCTTTTTTCTAACCCTTCATTGTGGCTAATACCCATTTAAAAAAAACCAAAGGTGTAAATTTAACATTTCAAAACCTTACTGATATCCAGTATTCTACCCTTAAAAGCATTTCACGATCAAGATTAGAATCATCAGTCCATCTTGATGGTTTTAATACGTGGTCGAGAAGTTACTCGTCTTACGCTGGCATCCAGTCACGTCATTCCCCATAATCTTTCTCTTGTTTTTTTTAGCCCTGTTGTTCATAATTTCCTTTCCAAGTTGTTTCTTTATTTGAAATGCCATTTATATTTTGTTGCCTTTTTTTTTTTTCCAGCACATCTTACATCTTTGTTTTTGTTTTGTTTTTAATCTTATTTCTGGCGTTTTCCATCGCTCTGTGGCCATGATTGTGGATGTGTTTTGGTTTTTGCCTGCCTTGCTGTTCTCTCGCTGCACTCCCTAGATCCCTGTTGCACAGTCCTCTGTCATGGATGACATTGAGGAGTGGCTCAGTACCGACTTGGTGAGACTCTTTATATTTTCATTTTTCACTTGCATGGGTAACTTTTGATGCATTGCTGAGTTCCTGGTACTTCTCATAGCAGGAAGCAGTGAAACTTCCCAAGCAGAGAGTCTGGTTCCCTTTGAAGGGAATAGCTAAGCAGGAGGAGTCGGGGTTGTGTTCAGCAATTCAATCAAAACACTTTTTTTCTGAGCTGTTTTATTTTCTCTTCTCCATGTGAACATCACAGAATAGCATGTGTTCCAGAAAACATGAGATTCTGGTCCCCAAGTAGGGAAGCATTAAATACGGGCTGAATTTTTCTACACTAGACTTAAAGTCTATGTTTAAAGCTGCATTATTTAGACAGGATCTAAGTTCATGCTTATGTTGAGGCATGCTTTTAAGAGATGCTGGATCAGGGCTTAGATTCCTTTCCAATCAAGATGTCTTTGTTAAACTGTCAGGCAACCTTGACATGTTTCATAATAGTAATAATAAAAATTTATAACAGTCTCTCTTCAGTGTTTATAACTTTCAGTTTCTCCTAGATGATTATTGTCTGGTAATTATTAAACAAACAAACAAACAAAAAGCAGAACTAAAAGTAGCTTTGCCTTCACCCTGGAGTTTGTTTTGCTGTCCCAACACACATTTCCTTTAAGCAGGATATGACTAGTACACATTTATTCTGTTTTGGTTTTTTTCAGTGCAAGCATCTGACTCAAATCAACCAAGTGCATTTTGGGAGGTGGGGGGGTGGGTTGTGTTCACACTGCTCTTTTAAACATGGTTTTAGTGAACTGAACTTGCGTTCACTGTATCCCCAAGGATCATCTCCTTCCATTCTTCCAGCTTCAGACAGAAAACTCCCAACTCCTTAGGGTCTCCCCCACCCCCTTGCTGCTGCCTGCTCAGCTCCCAACTGGGAGCTGTGGGATTCAGGCTCCATTCCCCAGCTCTGGAAGCAGAGCTGCAGGCACGCTCTGGCACGTCAGCCCTGTGCTCTGGCACTGGAGAAGTTGGCTGTACTGGAAGGAAGAAAATTCTCCAGCTCTCCAGAGGTGCCTGAAGTGCTTAAACAGATTCTGGGTTCAGTGTTTGATTTTGGCAGACTGACTGGCTGTCTCTGAAATGTCACTGGGTTCCAGCTGCAGGTAGGTTTTTCAGGCCTCAGTACAGAAGTCACTTTCAAATTTAATTACAAACTGGCCTCATTTTGTTAAAGAAATACAGTAAATGTAGCATGTCCACTCTGCTTAACCAATAAAGTTTTGTCTTTGCCATTTAAATTAATTTAGAGGGAGAGAAGATCTGCTGAAGAGATATGGAGGTAGCTCTGTGCATCTGTCATGCCCAGGACAGACTTGCTGTAAAGGAACAAAGCAGAGAAATGTCCTGGAAATGCCTGAGCAAGCTTGGGGATGTCCCTGGGTCCCCATCCCAACCCTGTGTGGGTGCAGCAGAGAGATGCCTGTGAAAATTTGGACTGGATTTTTGGTTTTCACTCTGCATCCCCTCCCCCTTGTTTTGTTAACAGCTCATTTTAATTCTCTGCTTCCCAGGCAAGGAAGTTGCAGGTTAGGTTAGATAATTGTTATTTCCTTACCCTTTTTGGGGTACACTGGGATAAACAGCAGCTCTGTCTGTGAAGAGGCTGCTGTGTGAACCTTTGGAAACCTCGGTGCAGTAGGAAGCCAGGAGATGCTCAGGCTCTAAAAACCTCAGTGAGGCCAGTCAGTATGGTCCCACTGCTGGTAGAGAAGCCAGGTATAGACAAATACTTTACTTTTTCAAAGCAGGTTCAACATGAGGTTTTCAAGTAGTATTTTTACCTATCTTTAACATCCTGATAGAAAAGGATGCTTATCCCTGGACTTCTAATTTCATTATTTGAAATGCACAAACTGGTGGAAATGCCCTGTGGCATTCCCAGCCTTTGATTCTCATGGACAGACACTAACTGATGTCAGTATCCTTCATCCAGCTCACTCTGGTCTTGTCTTTGTACAGCATGGACACAGGAAAGCTGCTATATTTTGTATGAAACCTAAAATGAGCTCTCACAGAAGGAGTGTTGGCCTCAAACAATTTTGCACGTGTCCTTTGTCAGCTGAAAGTGCATTTTACTTGAAGACACAATGCAAACCACAGTCCTGACTTTTTTAAGGACTGTGTGACAGAAAAGATGCCATCTGGTACAGTGTGTGTGTGACTCACACAGCTCAGATTTGGACCAGAATTACTGTCTAAAGGGGAAACAGCACTGGACTGACATTCAGATCCAACAGGGAAAGCTTAGCTATCCACCAGCAATCTTCAGAAGCACCTCAGTGCTCGTCCTCCTGCTCTGCAGCACAGTGAAATGTCAGTCCCCACTGGCCTCCCAATGTGGGAGCCCTATGATTTCCCCAGGTCGCCCTGCTCTGATGGTTAACATGTGGAAACAAGTGGTGGAAACTGTCCAGTTGTATTAAAGGTGGAGGGGATGACAGGGAAGGGGAAGCACTGCCTGTGCTCACATGCCTTTTTGTTCCCATTGCAGAAAGGCAATGAACTGGAAGAAGGAGTGACCAGTGAAGGTAAGCAGAGATGCCCGTGGCTATGAGCCGTTCTCAGGTTAGTGCTCAGATGGAATTTGCTCTGATCCCTGCTGAGATGCTGCCTTCTCCCAGCCTGATGTTCCCCTGCAAATGCTTCCATGCTCAGAAAGGCAGGAGGAGAGCATTTCACAGCAAAAGGTTCATATTTATGGTGTGGGGAGCCCTCCTGGCTCTAAGTGCTTCCCTGCCATCTTCCTTGGCTGTGCTCTGTGTTTGTGCCAGCAGGAATGTGTCCCCAAGCTGCTCAGCCCTTTGGAATGATGTTTCCCTGGTTCTGTCACAGCCAGTGGCATAGTGTGAGTTTGATTCCAGCTGCTGCCTGAGCTCGGGTGTCTCCAAGGACGGCTGTACCCTTTCCCAAGGAAGTCAGGCTGTACCAGTATTTGTGCCTGCAAACAGGATAGGATGCCAGGCTCCAGAATTTCAGCTCTTGCCAACCTCTGTCCCTGGGGCCAAACCCACGACCTCCATTCTTACCTGTCTTCCTTCTGTTTTTGCATTGCAGAGTTTGACAAATTTTTAGAAGAGCGAGCCAAAGCGGCGGAGATGGTTCCCAATCTGCCATCCCCTCCCCTGGAAGCCCCCACCCCTCCGACAAATCCTTCCAGCAGGAAAAAGCAGGAGCGCTCGGAGGACGCCCTCTTTGCACTGTGAAGATGGCACAGAGCCGCCCTCCCACCCCTGTGCTCCGCCGGCGAATGTCGCTGTACAGCCACTCTGTCCTCCACAGTCCTTGGCTAACAACAACCCCTGTCCCCCCATTCCATAGTTTGCTTCTCCTTCCCTCCCTCCCCAAACGATCCACCCCCACAAGCTGACTCTTTCTATTTAAATCCAACACTATTCCTGCCAGACCACGATTCTCCAGCACTCACTTAATCCCCTCCTTCCTGTCCCAGCTGCACAAAACCAGCTCTTGATGCTGAAAACCCCTTCAGAATGCACGAGTACGTCACACTGGGCTGAAACAAAAGCCCAGGGGGGAGAGAGCAGCCTTGCCCTTCAATTTACGTAGGGATCATCCTCTTCTGTAGGCAGGTCCTGCCAAGTAGACAGCTCTGTCAATCAGCATGTAATTGACTGAGCTGGAATGTTCAGGAGGAGTGTGTCTTTATTTTTAGATAAAATGTTAATGTATTGGCTTTCGTGTTGGATTCGACAGCAAGGAACAACTGTTCCCCTTTCAACATGTGCTTCACAAGTTAAAATCCTTTACTCTCCCACTCACACATCTCCTGGTACCATATGGTGGTCGCTTTTCCCCACTTTCTGTGGTGTTTCATTTCTAAATCTCACAGGGTATTTTTTGCCTTGTGTTTTATCTGGGCTTGCTCTAATTTGAGGCAGTCTGTTGGCCATGTCCAGTAGCTCTGGCAATTGATAAGGATAGAAAATGCTGGGCTAAATGGATGCTGTAACGATGGCACAGGAAGCACCTCGCTCTTCGGGAGACCATTCTCACACAGGAATTCTCCTGGTGTGTTTCCCTTTTAAAATAGCTTGGTTATTTTCTCCTTACCTTAGATTCCTTCTTCGGTGACTGTAGAGCTCTGCACTTGGTGTAAACATCCATGCAGATGGATGGGACTTGCTCGTGGATTGGGTGTGAACTGAGGTTCCTGGATTCCCTGCCATGCATGGTAGGATAGACGTGCTGGTTTTTGGGGGTAGGGATGAGGAAAAGAGGCAAACCTCAGAGGTTTGTATGGAACACTGAGGGAGATGGTTACCATGGAGGGATTAGCTGTGCCAGCCTGTGCTGGAGGTGAAACTCCTCATTTCCTTCTAGTTTTGGGCCTGAAAATGTGTTGGAGTGATTGTGACCGTGCTATTTGTAATTTTTGGAATGTCCTTTGATCCCTCTGCCCTTCATTAACTCCCGGCTCCTACGGGGCTGCAGTCTCTGTGCAAACAAGCTTATTCCCTTGCTTGCCAGAGGCATGGCCAGGATTCCTGCTCCTCTGGGGCTGCCAGAAGGGATTCCAGCATGTGTGCCTGCCTTGCTGGGCTGACAGGCAGAGCTGGTAAGCAAGCAGCTCCAGCCATCGCTGCATCCCCCAGCGTGTTCCTTGGGAGGAAGCCAGTGGCGCAGGATGGCAGGATCAAAGAGAGAGCTGAGCAGTGCATGGCAGGAGAATCTCCCATCCTGACAGAGAGGCACTTTATCAGCTAAATGCCCGTGCAGGCAGGAGGCTCCAGCCCCCTTTCCTCAGGGTGTTCCTTGGCTTAGGCAATCTGCTTCTGACCTGACATGTCTGAGCTTCCCAGGATGCTGATGTGTGTCGAGCTCTCTTGAAAGTTGTTCTAGGCCAAGTGATAGAAGCTTTTATCTGAGCACAGCATTTTATCAGCCCATACCATACTCTCTGAGGACCACCCACTTTGGGACATTGTGACACACAAAGCCTGTTACCAAATGCCTGATTGCAGCACTGATGGACTTTGACAGCGGACACATTAATCTTTGAAGGGAAGCATTATTTGGTGCAGGATTTCCAGGCTGTCCCAGGTCAGGTTTCACTCTGTGCCCTCCCTGCTCATCCTCTCCTCTGTCCTGCCCTGCCTGCAGCCTCTTCCAGGATCCCTCCATATGTAGCTGGGCCCAGGCAGAGCTGTCCTGCCACCCCTCTGCACTGACGTGACACCTCATCACTGCTTCCTGTAGCACAGCTTGCAAATGGACAGGGAAAACAAATTTAAGGATGGAGATAGCTTGGGGATCAAGCTTTTCTCCCCACTTGCTGGCCCTCTCTCCAGCTGAAGCCCTTCTGTGTGCGTCTGCAGAGGTTTTCCCATTCCATCTTCTCCATGGCTAATGGAATGTGCCAGGACAGTCTGCCTTGGCTGCATTGCACACTCCTGCTCTCACCCTCTGCCCTCACTGCTCAACACAAGGTGAGCCCAATGCTCAGGGATTGGCACTACCAGCTTGCTGCAACACGTCAGATGTGGCCACCAGCTCCCCGAAACGTGAGGAAACTTCTGTGGCGATGCTGATTTGATTTCAGACGGCGTCTGGTGATCGCCTGACAGTCTCACCAGCACAGAATGAGTTGCTGGTATTCCTGTCAATGCAGAAAGCTCAGTGGGTGTTTTAAGTGTGTATTTTCTCTTCTAAATCCTTGAAACACATTGACCCTGTAAATGGCCACATCAGGTGATTCTAAGCATGTTAATCCAGCTTCCCTGCCAAGCCGGAGGAGGAGATAATCGCATTGCTCAGGCATGGGGACACTGTCAGATGGTGCAGAGTGGCACGGATGTCACTGTCACCGAGCCCCCGCAGCGTCCCACTGCTGCAGCTGTGCTGGGCCTTCATCCCCCACCCCTCAGCCAAAAGGTGCTGGGGGAGTGTGCTTTTAATGCTTCTTTCTGTCACACTAAACTGGAACCTCCTAGGTGTTGCTTTAGGGAGAATGTGGTCCCTTTCTGGAAGATTCTGCAGAGCTGTCTGTCGGTGATTGCTCTCTCCAGCTGGGAGGAAAAGAGATGGAATGAGAAGGTTGGGTCTGGGGGGAAAATACAGAGCTTGTGCTGGCAGAGCTCAAGGGGCTTTTTCAGTGTGTGCAGCCCTAGGCAACCCATGGTCCCTGCTGACACTCTGCATTATCCTCTGGAAAGCAGTGGCACTGCTTGCAGGTGGTGGCAGGTGCCACCAGCACACATGGTGGCTTTGCTGGATGTAGGGCAGCTCCCAGGAGATGCCTTCCTTGGGAGGAAACGTACTTTTGGAAAGACCCGGGATGGATCTGGAGCCCACACTTGGCTCTCGGGGCTGGAAGCACCAAAGGGAACAGAGTGGCAGAACAGGTGGTTTAGCCCAAACCTTCTTTAACAAATACAAGAGCTATGCTAGAGCTTCCCAAATGTCCTGTATCAGGATCTCTCATCTTCCCTGTCCTCTTGTGGTCTGCAGAAAACAGGAGCGGTGGGAACTGTTTGAGGGAAAGTGAAGGGGTTTTTCACTTCAGGAGACCAACTTCTCGATTTGTCCTTCCTCTGCTTTCACTCTAAAGTGCTTCATCTGTGCAAGTGGGCAGAGGACTCACGTGACTCTGACACTTGCGAGAACAGGGATGGAGCTGCAGCCTGATCCACTTTCCATAAGAAGTAACATCCCAGCGCTTTCTAGGCATATTAGGAATCACAGCTTGACACTCAATGACACTAAATTATTCTTGGGGTCCTTTGTAAGTTCTAATTGCGCCCTATTCTAGGTTAAAATATTTATTTTGTCTATATATTTTCTTTCCAGTGTGTTTTTTAACCTCTTCTGTTAACTCTTCATGTGCTGAGATGTAAGGAATCAATGGTTTCTATTTAAATATATCCTTTGGGTTTTGTTTTTTTTAATTATTCTGTGTAGATTTCAGCTGCATCTTCAGCAGGTGTAATAGATAACAATGTGCTGTCCAGACATTTAGAGTGTTTAGGATGTAGGCAAGGCTCATAGGAGAACTGCTCATAAAAACATAGCACGGTGTCTCTTAAAGGGAACAGCATAAATGCTGAGACTGGTCCATACTGGGACCCTCTCGTAGCCTCCAACATACCTTTTCCCTTCTGATTATCACAGCCTCCATCTCTGGGATGTGCTGATCAAACCAGCTCTGCCATACCCAGGGCTGGTCTTGCACCTCCAAGCTGAAGGATTTTTAGTGAGGATTTCTGTTTGTTTGACTTCATTCAGCGTTTTTTGATGGGACACACTGGCTGTTTCCACTTTGAAATGGAGGACTGGGAGCTGGCTGTGGTGGCGAGATGTTTCCCTCCAGTGGTGGAAGAACAGATGTGGGCCATGGTTTCAGGCCCAGGGCAGGGGTGATGGTCCTTCTGTGCAGGAGCACAGCCTGTCCCTGCTCCTCTTTTCCCTGCTCTCCTGATGTCACCCACAGGGACAGGATGTGCAGCCCAGGAGAGCAAACAAGACGGATTTTCAGCACTTTCATCCCATAAGTTGTTGAGTCTCCTGCAGCTGCTGGGAGCCCTGGAGTGGGAACTACTTGTGCCACCTCCATTCCCGTCCATCCCCATCCGGCTCCGTCATTGTTTACCTCCTCAGGGCTGACCACAAGCCTTGTGGAGCCTCCCTTGGAAAAAAACAGCTCAGAACAGTTATTTTTGTGGAAATAATGAAGCAGTGAGTGGATTTAGAGCTGTGTTGGAGGTAACCCGTCTGCTGCTGTGGACTCCCACCAGCCAAGGAGACAAGGTGCCCACACAGCACCTTCCACCCATCCATCCCAAACCACAGCTTCCAGAGCAGGCTGTGCCTGCCTGCTCCAGCCCCAGGTTCCCCACACCTCCTCCTCACCTGGAGAGAGGTGAGGCTGTGTATCACCAAGATCCAGCTGGCCTTGAGCAACACCGAGCTCTGGTGCTGGTTCTCTTTAGCCCATGGCAAACCCACTACTCCAAATTCCCACCCTGCTCCATGTTTTTATGAGTACGAGCTCCTCATTCCCTACATGTTCCTATGAGCTGTTGCTAAACCCTACAAACGTAACCTGTGTAATAGCTTCTCTGTATATTACAGCTGTAGGCTTTCCAGATAAAAGTGGATAATATTTATTTACTGAAGATACTGGATATTTTTTTGTTTGGGAATGGGATAGGGGGAGAAAGGGGACATAACTGTTTAAAGAGATCGACTATGTAAAGAGAAACAAAACACACTAAAAGCAGAGAAACCCAACACTAAAACATCACTGTATTCAAGTAGAAAGTGTTTCCATTAAGGACAAGACAACTGTATTAATCTGCCATTGTTTAACTTGCTCCAGAAATCATCTCCTTGGTTCCTGCATGTGAGATATTCCAATAAATACACTATTAGTGTGAGCTGGGGGTGATATCGTCTGTCTCTCAGCTTGGGACTCGCTTGGCTCCACTGCCTGGCCTGAGCACAGGGAATGAGTGAACACGGGGGGACATGCGTGGCCTTTGGGTGCCCAACAGATGTCAAAATTTGGAGTCCTTAGTGTCCACCAGGTGACAGAACCTGGGTATTCCCACTGGGAGAAGGCTTGTCCCCTGCGGTTTGTCTTTGTGCCTGCATGGCTCGTGCTGTGCTCGGTGCTGTGTTGCCAGTGCTGCTAAAATTCGTGTCCCACTAAATTCTGGCACATCTTCTGACGCTGATAGCAGGCAGAAGCATGGCTGACAACCTGGGTACTCGGTGGGACACCTGCCCACCTGGCAGGGCTTAACTGATAGTCCTTGGAGGACAACTGTGGATCACCACCCTGGTGACCTAGAAAGTGGTGGGTGATGTTCCCAGTCCATCCAAGGGCCATCTTCCTGACTCATCAGCCAGGAATTTGTTCCAACATCCCCATTATGATGGTAGGTTTGATGGGCAGAGAAGGAAGAGCACCAGCTTAGGAACCCCAGAGAAGTGGCACTGGCCAAAACTGAACTTCTGTGCCAGAATGATGCTCTCCATTCTGTACATGGAGATCCACGCTGATGGTTTCAAGCTGGGGAAGGGGGATGTGGAATAGCTGGAAAGATGGGTTTCCTCTCCCTGTAGCCACATATTAGCATTAAACAGCCCTGCCCCAGCTTGTTTACCCCGCGCTGATCATGTGCCTGGCTCCATGTCAGATGCATTCAGGGAGGTTCCTGGCCTGGATCTGTTGGGAAAGGTGTGGAGGTGCTACTGCCCTGACAGGGCAGAATCACACAAAAAGCATTGGGTCAGAAATGTCCAGTGCTGTGCAGGAGGGGCTGTGGGAGCAGGGACTGTGGGAGCAAGGGGCTGTTGGGGCAGGGGGCTGTTCCTTCCAGGGGCTTCACCACATTGTCCTCTGCAGCCCCATGGTTACACTCATGAGGGAAAGATCCGTCTAACCCCAAATTCTGCCTCCCAACAAGGGCCAGAGTGGGTGCAAAGGGAAGAATGTAAGAGCAGGACTAGCACATAGGGACTTG
Source organism: Vireo altiloquus (assembly GCA_013396875.1). Taxonomy (NCBI): domain Eukaryota; kingdom Metazoa; phylum Chordata; class Aves; order Passeriformes; family Vireonidae; genus Vireo; species Vireo altiloquus. The sequence goes on along the minus strand of VZRF01012009.1, from coordinate 891,381 downwards.
CTTTTCCCATGAGTGCCTCTGCAGCCGCTGGTGATCCAACTCCCCAAACTGAGCATGGCTTCCCCCGGTTTGTGATCCCTGATGGGCTTTTCTCCAAACCTGATCTTGCAAACTCCCAGCATGGGCTGGGGGCTTCCACGCATCACTGCCCTCGGCCGGGCACAGAGCACAGCACTGAGCCCCATATGGGCAGAGCCTCGGGCAGGCTGAGTGTCACTGCTTTTTGGCATTGGGCAGCAGGTTTGGATTCCAGTGCAAATGGGAAACGACCACAGGTGCATTTACCTTTTCCCATTTCACCTGGGGGTAAAAAGACCTGGAGCAGGGGTTGCACTAGAGTGCCACCAAACCTGGCTGTCTCCCCAAGCTGTGGCTCAGGAAGGGACAGCTGGCAAAGCTGAGTTACAGGCAGAGAAGGAGAGAAGAGGCTTTTGAATCTGTTTGCGACACAAATTAATGATTAACGCCGCGCTCTGCCAGAGCAAAACAATCCCCGGGGCAGGCAGGATGCCAGAAGTTGGTCATGGAGCATGACACGCTGCTTCTAGCGCACGGCTAAGGTGTGCTGGCAGGTGGGAAACACCCGGGGGCTCACTTTGGGAGAGCCCAGCTGGCTGAGCAAGGGGGCAGCAGGATGGGGGATGCTCCATTCGGGGCTGCCGCGTTCAGGCACAGCACGTCCCGGAGCTGGGGCTGCCGCCGGTGCCGCTCGGGGAGATGCTCCACCGCCTGAGCCCCGCGGAGCCGCACCAGCCTGCCCGGCCGGCTCGGTAGCCAGAGCCCAGCCATCCCGGGGCCGGTTTGTTTTCTGTCTCATCCTGCGGTTTCCTCCCAGCCTGCGCTCAGGAAAACGTCTCAGCGACTCCGGAGCGACCACGTGGCCCGTTCGCCATCCCCGCAGGACTGACATGATGTAATCGCGGGCCCTGAGCCGTGATGTAGAATCACTCCACTCAGGGCCACCGCGCCTATTGGCTGCGTGGCCCTGGTCCTACGGGCGGGGTTTTCCCTACTCCGCAACCAAGCGCACCCCCGGGAGCCCCACCCCGCGTGGAATCCATCGCCCCCAAACCTGCCCCAAGGAGCCAGGTCCTGCTGCTTCATCCTTCCCCAGTGCACGGGGGATGCTGCTGTTTGCTGGGGTGTCCCCTCGACCCCGGAGCAGGGGAAGCATCACGTGTGGGGTGCCGGCGTCCTCAGACCCTCCGGATCGGGATCAGGATCGGGGAAGGGGCCTGGCAAAATCCAGCTTTGCACACAGCTCGTGCAAAAAACTAAGCTGTGTTTACATGTGTTATTCCCCCCTCCATGTTTATGTGGGATTTTCCCCTTCTGTGTTTGTGTGGTTTTGTCCCTCTTTGTCCCTCAGGGAAAGCTGTGCCCTGGATGCTGGAGGGGTTATTAAAGGTCTGTGACCTCCATGCTTGCACGAATCCATGGGAGCCAGAGTACATCCACTTCCCCAGCCTTGGAAACCTGCCCTCTCCTCCAACAGCACATGGACTGCACCAGGGAAAGGGAAACACCACCACCACTGAGCCTGGCTCCTCCCCAGTGACCCCAATAAAAATGGCGGGGGAAGCACATGGTTCCCTGTGTGTCCCATGGCAGGTCATGGATCTCCCGAGAGTTTTCCCTCAGTGGTGTTTGCTGTGGGTGAGTGATGTCCGAGCGGCTGATGGTGTCCCATGTGTGGGTGACGCTGCCCCAGCTGCTGGCACAGAGCTGAGCCAGGATTCCCTGGGCTCGTCCCCAGCTCAGGCACAGGTCAATGTCCCCGGATTGAGGAGGCTGGAGTGGAGGTGAGGGTGCAGAGGGGACAAGCAGGGCTGTGCACCCCTAGCTCTGCTCCCACCACATGCACACACAGAGTGCTCTGCGTGGTCCCCAGTGAGCCCTGGGGTGCTCCGTGCCACACAGAGGATCCCTGTATTGCAGAAGGGTGCCTGCTGTGCTGCCACGTGGGAGCCAGTGAGGCCGAAGGGAAGCTTCTAAGGTGCAGCCAGGTTTAATGAATTCCCAGGTAGCCTCAGATTGTGCTTGGTGGCACAGAAGAGGAGAGAGCAAACTTCCAGAGAGCTGATGTTGCAGTGCATTTTCTTGTCTTAAATTAATCCCAGCAGCAAGACAGACCATGGAGCTCTGCATGGCACAGGGCATGGCACTGTCCTGGCATGAGGCTCCCACACTGATACCCACCATGTTTGGGCAGCAGCCACAGCACTGATCCCAATGGCACCAGCATTTTCCCTGCATCCCACAACTGATGGTCCCTAGGAAGGGTGCGTGGGCTCAGCTGAGGCTCACAGGGCAGCACTGGTGTGTCCCGAACCAGGGGGTGGGAGCTTCTCCCACCCTGGGCCATGCCATGGGCAGGCAGCACAGTTGGGACGTGCTCTGAACCCTGGAACTGGGACAGGGAAGGCACAGGGCCTTTGAGAGGTGGTTCAGTGGCCCAGCCTCGCCCCAGCACGTGGCCTCCACGAGGTGCAGAGGCTTCTGCAGCCACAGCCACCACCTCCTGTCCACACCGGCCCTCCCACCTGCTCCCTGTGTGCGCCGTCTGGCACTGAGGGCCAAGCCCAGGTGTTTAGAGCCCAGCCCAGGGATTTGGTGCCTGTCCCCAGGGGTGGGTGCCTGTCACCAGAAGCGAATGACGTCCCCAGGACTCACTGACATCCCTAGAGATAGATGACGTTTCCAGGGGTCAGTATTTGTTCCCCGGGCTCGGTGACAAACCCAGAGGACGGTGTCCTGCTCAGGGGTTGCAGTCGGCGCTACTCCCTGCTCAGCTCCTGGTGCACCAGTTCCCTGCCCGGTGCCGTAGGGTCCCTGCCCGGTATCGAGGAATCCCTGCCCGGTGCCCCCGCGGGTCCCCGCTCGGTGCCGCCGGCGGGCACGGTTCTCGGGAGCAACTTGGCGGCTCGTCCCCGTGGTGTCTGTGCCCGGGCCAGCGCGGCCATGGCGGGCGGGCTGCCCCGCCGCCCCTAGAGCCGCCCGAGCCGCCGGAGCCATCGGAGCCACCGAGAGCCACCGGGAGCCACCGGAGCCGCCGGGATGAGCGCTCTCGCCTTCGACGACGCGGCCCTGGAGGGGCTGGCACCGTCCCTCGGCCTCTCCGGGGCCAGCGACATCGACACGGCCCTGCTCAGCGACATCGACGGTGCGTCCCGGCGGGGACGGGACGGGGCATGGCCGGGGCTTGGGGCATGGCCGGGACCGGGCTGGGGGAGTAACCGGGGCTCGGTGCACGGCGGGGCTCTGGTCTCGGTGCAGTCCTGGGGCTCGGTACATGACTGGGACCGGGCTGTGGCACCGCCGGGACCGAGCTCTGGGGAAACCAGGCTCGGTGCATGGCCGGGGGCTGGGCACGCTGCGGTACCAGGTCTTGGTGCGTGGCCGGGACATGGCTGGGGGTATGACCGGGGCTTGAGGCACAACCGGGACCGGGCTGGGCATGTAACCAGGCTCGATGCACGGTCAGGACCGGGCTGGGGGTATAACCGGGGCTCGGAATGGTCGGGCTCGCTCGGTGGAGTCCAGACTCGGTGCACGGTCAGGGAACTTGGAACCGGGACATGGCCGGGACAGTGGGATCGGTGCACAACCAGGACTCGGTGTATGGCCGGCGGACCGGGCTCGGTGCCGGGCCCGGCGTGGGGAGGGGGACACCGAGCTGCTGGAGCGCGGAGTCGGTGCAGAACCGCGCTGGCTCCGTTACCGGGGACCGGTTCATAGCGGGGGGCTCGGGATGGGGAAACACAGGACACCGGGACCCCCAGGCTGGAGGTGCCGATACCGGGACAGCCCCGACGATCCCCCCCCGTTCCCGGTCACAGCATCGTGTCGCCGGTAGCCCCGCCCCCTCCGTGACGTCACCGGCGGGGTTACTCTCGGACATTCCCTCCAGGACGCCTGGGTTCTCCCAACCCATCCAACCGGCATGTGGTGAGATGGGGCGGCTCTGCTGCAGCCCCGGGACTGCCCCCAGCCAGCACACACCTCCCCGCCGGTCTGGGGGTCCCTGGGATGGAGATCTCCAAGGGGACTCATTCCCGGAGGGAACCCACTTCCCAAAGGGACACATTCCTCCAAAGGACCCACTTCCCACCACCATAGCACCACGTGTGCTGAGTTCAGTGTTTCCAATGCTTTAGCAAAAAACTGGGGATCCCAAGAAAATGGAGATCCAAAAAAATTTGGGATCCGAGCCCTCGGCAAGCCCCGCATCCGCCTTGCCATGTGCTCCGCCAGCTCTGCCAGTCCACGCCATCCGGCACAGCCAGTGGAACACGCGGCAAGGCGGGCGCAGGACTTGAACCTTCCAACACCTGCTCCACTGCGTGGTCCGTGGTGGTCTCTCCTCCGAGATCTGGGATGGAGATGGCATCCCAGATCCGCAGGTTCATCCCAATGGCAATCGGGGTGGATCAAAGCAGATCCAGGTGCCACCTGCTTTTCTTGGCGAGGTTTTGGCGTGGGCAGGGAAGCAGGAGCTGTGCCAGGGCTGAGTGGTGCCGTTTGAAATGGAGTTTTCCCACTGTGGGGTTTTGCCATGCTCCTTTGTATCACAGCCAGCCAGGGGAACAGTACCCCAGTTCACCAAAGTGGGTTTGTCACCAGTTCCCGGTTGGCCATGGCTTGTCCCTCATCCCTGCGCCAACCCTAGGGTGATGTGGGATGTGTGCCCAGGGGTGTGGGTGCCCTGAGCCTGCTGGGACCTGCCAGGACCAACAGACGTGTGGCTCTGCCCCACAGAGGTGGGGTGGAGGTGACACTGGTGGATGCCCATGTCCTGCTGATGGCCTGGGTGGCAGCGGGCGCCACAGATAGAAACACCTGGAAAATGCCAGGAGGATGGGACAGCCGTGCCCACCCCCAGGCTGGGCAACAGGAGGCGGAGGGGGCAGGAGGGAGCATCCCCTCTCTGCTACCGTAGACTTTGCTCTGGATCACGAGGGAGCCTTGGGGGGTGTGGTGTGTGTGTCTCCTGAGTAGAAGGGGGGAGCTGGGAGCCCCCCCTGGAAGGACACCCACCTGCGCAGGGCAGGATGCCGAGGGCTGGATGTTTTTTGGGGTGTAACAGAGCTGTGTGCAGACCCCGATCGTTGCGGGGTGACTCCTGGGCAATGAGTGAGGGTGGTCACACCGGGCTGGGGGGGCCCGGGGGGCGATGGGGCGCGGGCAGAGGAGTTAACGGAGTGTGACCCCGAGTAACCGCGGGCGGGTTGCGGCGGGTGCCCGCGAGTAACCCGGTGCCGGGCTCACCTTGGGCGCCGGGGGCTGTCCGGGGGCGGCCGGCGGGCGCGCAGGCGGCGATTGGCGGAGTCGCATCACCCCATCACCGGCCGCGCTCCAGCCCTGGCGCGGGCAGCGCGGGGAGGGCGCCGGGGAGGAGGCGAGAACATGGCTTTAAAATATCCCGGGGCCTCATCGCTGCCCGGCACGGGGCTGAGCGGGGGCTTCAGCCTCCTCCTGGGGACCCCCCCACTCCCACCCGCATGGAGTGCACCTTTAAAGGTACCCCCGCCCCGCCAGCCGCCTCCTCCTCGTCTGACGGGGTCACCGTCGTGGTTCCTCTCGGAGTGCTGCAGCCCCATGGGGAGGGCGGTGTCCGGGGGCTGTGTGGCTCGGTGGGGACATCCCGGGGGTGTGTGCGTGGGGGAGGTGCCCTGGGGGGTATTCCGAGGTCTGTGCTTCCAGGGGGGTCCGCCTGGGGGTACCGGAGTGTGCAGCGTCCTGGGGTCTGTGTGTCCCCGGCGGGACGGGGACATCCCCTGCATGGTGGGGGCATCCCAGGACACCTCAGTTGAGGTGTCCCAGAGACCCCAATGTGTCTGTGGGGGCACTCCGGAGCGCCCAGGTCCCATTGAGTGGGACAGCCACCCCCTCAGGCTGTTTTAGCCCTGTGCTTGCCCAGCTGCCCTCCTGAGGGCTGTTGTGATCAAACACACCTGGCAATGGGATCTGGCACATCCCGGGGGTGCCACCCCGCTGTCCCATGAATGAATGATTGAGCCGGCACAAGTTCCCCTCAATATCAGAGACAGGCTGAGATGCACCCTGTCATTCCCAGACCAGGCGGAAAACCACTGATTGCTGTTGGCCAAGCCCCGACACCCCTGTTTTGAGCGCCGTGCCTCAGTTTCCCCACTGGCAGGATCGCTGAGAGGAACAGGGCACAGCAGCTTCATGGCCTCTAGGGAAATGTTGCTTCTGGATTATGGGGATCTGCCCACAAAATGGTACAGTGTGGGAGGTGCGGGGCAGCAGCTGACGGCACGGCGGGTGTGTTTTACAGACATGCTGCAGCTGATCAACACGCCGGACAATGACTTCTCGGGGCTATTTGACTCACCGTTCAGTGCCCCGGACAGCGCCGTGCCCCCGGGGCTCCCCTCCACTCCGGGCACCCTCAACACGTTCCTGGGTCCCAGCAAGCCGCCCCCTGCCTCCCCCAGCGGCAGCGCCTACGCGGGTCCCCCCGGGATGGCTGCCTTCTCCCCGTAGCCCCCGGCCCCGCTCCTGCCGGCGCCATCCCTCGGTGTCAAGGAGGAGCCATCCGCGGTGCCCAGCAGCCAGCCCCAGCCCCAGCCCGGCGTCATGCTGGCCCCCAGCTTCGTCCCTGCGTCCCCCAGCCCGTTCACTCCCCAGCCCTTGGTGGGCTACCAGAACCAGCACAGCTTCTCTGGTGAGGATTTGGGGATGCAGGAGGGGATCGGGGCTCCCGGGGTGGAGGTCTTTCTGGAGGGAGGGATGTGTCCCTGCAGGGTGGGGCTGTGCGGGGTGGGCTGGTGCTGGGGGGGTCTCTTAACGCTGTCATCTCCTCCATGCCCAGCTGTGCAGCCTGGGAGTGCGGGGCAGACCCTGCCCAGCCCCCTACCTGCCCCACAACCCAGCCAGCCTGTGACACTGCCCGGCCCTGTGCAGAGCGTGGCACCCCAGCAGCTTGTGGCCCCCACCACCCCCACCACCCAGTCTGTTTCACCACAGATCCAGTCAGTGCCGGTAAGCCCAGGGCCAGTGGTGGGGGGGTCCCGATGACCCCCACAGCCCTGCTGACCCCCACTGCCCCTCAGGTTCTTCTGCAGCCCCATTTCATCAAGGCTGACTCCCTGCTGCTGACAGCCGTCAAGACAGACGCCAGCAGTGCCAAGACTTCCACCATCGCCTCCCTGGCCACCAGTGCCAGCGGCTCTGCCACCCCGCTCCAGGTGCCGGTAGGTGCCACCGCTGGGAGCTGCGGGGTGGGGGATGCTTCAGGACTGTCACTGACCCCACTGGGCACCCCCGCAGGCGCTGGTGAGCGGAGGAGCCATCCTGGCCACGGTGCCGCTGGTGGTGGACGCGGAGAAGCTGCCCATCAACCGGCTGGCGCCCAGCGGGAAGCCGGTGCTGGTGCAGAGCCGGGGCGAGAAGCGCACGGCCCACAATGCCATCGAGAAGCGCTACCGCTCCTCCATCAACGACAAGATCGTGGAGCTCAAGGACCTGGTGGTGGGCACCGAGGCCAAGGTGGGAGCGGGGGGCAGTGGGGCAGGGCTGGGCAATGTGAGGGCTTTGCCCAGCATTTGGGCTGAACCGTCCCTGCCCACCGGCAGCTCAACAAGTCGGCAATCCTGAGGAAGGCCATCGAGTACATCCGCTTCCTGCAGCAGAGCAACCAGAAGCTGAAGCAGGAGAACCTCGCCCTGAAGATGGCTGTGCAGAAGAACCGTGAGTGGAAGGGCAGCTCTTGGGGTGGGGGGCTCAGCTCCATGCCCCCAGCAGCCATCACCTTACTCTGCTTCCTGCAGAGCCTGCGAAGGACCTGGGGACCCATTGCAGCCGGGGGGCCAAGGCGGAGGCCCCCATGGAGGTGGTGAAGACGGAGGTGATGGAGATGCTGACGCCGCCGCCCTCAGACGTGGGCTCGCCATCCCACAGCAGCCCACTCTCGCTCAGCGGTGGCAGCAGCAACAGCAGCAGTGACTCGGAGCCCGACAGCCCTCTCTGTGGCCATGGCAAGGTGAGGAAGGGCTGGGGGTGGATCTTCCTGCCCTGAGTGAGGCAGGGCATCTGCTGCTTCACGTAGGAGGTGCCAAGGGCAAAGCGTACCAGATGCAGAAAGAGCGGAGAGCACTGGTCTTGCTCTCTGAGGCTGCTCCTCACATGATTTGGGGCTGGGTGTGAAGGCAATTTTGTTCTACCCTAAAATGTGCTCTGTGCCCCCTGCCTATACCCTGAAATCCATGCCCTTGTATTCCTTGAACCTGTGCCTCATTCACCATGCCCTATATCTCATTGCCTATATCCTGTGCCCGTCCCCCATCGCCACGCCCTATATCCATGATGTGTACCCTGTGCTCTGGATGCCATGCCCTATATCCTGGGCCTTGTATCCCATGCCTGTACCTCACCACCCCATGTCCGTGCCGGTGTCACGGGCTCACAGCAGCTCTGCCTGTGCAGGTGAAGCAGGAGCGCCCACCACCCTCGCCCAGCAGCCAGGGAATGCTGGACCGCTCCCGCATGGCCCTCTGCACCTTCGTCTTCCTCTGCCTCTCCTTCAACCCCTTGGCCTCCCTCCTCCGGGGTTCTGGCTCCCCAGCCCCTCTGAGAAACCAGGACACTGCTGGTCCTGGCAGGAGCATCATGGCTGAGTCTGGCACTTTGGGTAAGCTCTGATGTGGGGTGGGAGGCATTGGGATGGAGGTTGTTGGGATGGGTGTGGGATGGAGGCCGTCAGGGTGGGCATGGGCTAGAGGCTGTTGTTGTGGAAACCGTCAGGGTGCAGGATGTTGGGGGATGTGTGTGTCAGAGCTACCTGGCTCGAGGCTGTTGGGGTCAGTATGAGGTGAAGGGAGTTGGGATGGGGGGTGTCCATCAGAGTGGAAGTGGTCATGGTGGACATGGGGTGAAGATCATTAGCAGGGGTATGTCTGAGATGGGAGATGATTGAGGTGGGCACGAGCAGAGGCCATTGGGTGGATGCTGCTGGGATGGGCACAGGTTGAAGGCCACTGGGATGGACACCCTGAGGTGGGCACGGGGCAGCATTGGCAGGGTGTTGCTGACCCCATCCCTGCACAGAGGAGCCATGGGGGTGGACGCAGTGGCTGTGGCCCACGCTGGCCTTCTGGGCTCTGAACGCGGCGCTGGTGCTGGGCGCGGTGGTGCGGCTCTTTGTCTGCGGGGAGCCTGTCACTCGCCCCCACTCCGAGCCCTCCATCCTCTTCTGGCGGCACCGCCGGCAGGCCGACCTCGACCTCGACCGGGTATGTCCCACCGTGCACAATGTGCCCTGCCCCAGCTGCCCTGTCCCCTTACCCTGCCCACACTGACCAGACTCTCTCTCTCGGGCGCAGGGAGACTTTGCGCAGGGGGCCCAGCACCTGCGGACGGCGCTTGGGGCGCTGGGGCGACCGCTGCCGGCCTCCCACGGGGACCTGGCCTGCAGCCTGCTCTGGACACTCCTGCGCCACCTGCTCCAGCGCCTCTGGGTGGGTCGCTGGCTGGCCGCCCGTGCCGGGGGGCTGCGCCCGGACCCCCCACCCCCTGCCCACGTCCGCCAGAGCGCCCGCGACGCCGCCATGGCTTATCACCGTCTGCACCAGCTCCACCTCGCCGGTATGGCTCTGTGCCACGGGGGCTGAGGGACAGGACCCCTGTGCCCCGCACATCCCCACAACCCCCCAGTCCCATGCCTGAGCCTCCCATCCCCATTCCCACAGGGAAGCAGGCTGGAGGGCATCTGCTGGCCATAAACCTGGCACTGAGTGCCGTCAACCTGGCGGAGTGTGCCGGTGACGCCATCTCCGTGGCAGCGCTGGCCGAGATCTACGTGGCAGCTGCCCTGCGGATCAAGGCCAGCCTGCACCGCTGCTTCCACTTCCTAGCGGTGAGTGTGGGGCACCAGGGCATCCCCTGTGTCCCCTGGGATTGGGGTCCCAGATCCCCCCTGACCCCCTGCTCTCCCCGCAGCGCCCCTTCCTCTGCAGCGCTCGCCGCGTGGCCCTGTCCCACGGCGGGGCCGTGCCCCCAGCCATGCAGTGGCTCTGCCACCCCTTGGGCCACCGCTTCTTCGTTGATGGGGACTGGGCAGTTAAGGGTGTCCCCAGGGAGACCATCTACAGCTCTGCCGGCAACCCAGGTGACCCCAAGCCCCCAAACCCCCACACCCCCCAGTTTTGGGGTGTAGTGTACCCGCTGACCCCGTCTCTGTTCCCCAGTGGACCCACTGGCTCAGGTGACCCAGCTCTTCCGTGAGCACCTCCTGGAGAAGGCGCTGTGCTGCGTGGCCATGCCTGAGCCCAGCCGTCCCACTGCCCAGGGAGAGGGGTGAGTGCTGGGGTGGGCACCCTCTCCCCCTGCCTGGTGTGGGGGCAGCCCCCTCACAGCCTCTCTCCACAGGCGGTTCTCCGATGCCCTCGAGTACCTCCAGCTGCTCAACGGCTGCTCGGATGTCAGTGGCACACCTGGCCCCACACCCTCCATCACCTCTGGCTTGGCTGCGGTCACAGGTGAGGCTGCTGTGTCCCCCACTGTGGTCACTTTGTGTGGGGGGCCACGGGAGTGGGATCACCCTGCTCCTGTGTCCCTCCCACCCTGCAGGCACTGACCCCGTGTCCAAGTGGTGGGCGTCCTTCATTGGCATCGTTATCCACTGGCTGCAGGGAGATGAGGAGGGGGCTGAGCGCCTCTACCCGCTGGTGGAGACCATGCCCCGGGCACTGCAGAGCTCTGAGTGAGTGCTGGGGACACCTTGCTGCCTGCTTCCCCTCCCCCTTGGACTGGCACTGCCTCTCTGAACACCCTTGGAGCACCTGGTGTGTCTTGAAAGAAGGGCACAGCCATGCCCAGTGAGGGGTCTGCAGTGACCATGTGCCCTCCACCTTGCAGGAAGCCCCTTCCCCGTGCTGCCCTGCACTCCTTCCGAGCTGTCCGCGCCTTGCTGAGCAAACAGGATGGGAGCCAGGCCACCCTGAGCCACTGTGAGAAGGCCAGCAGCTGCCTGCGGGAGAGCCTGGAGCTGGGCAGCCCCACCAAGGGCACCATCGACAAGGTGAGCTGGGCTGGGGAGGCATGAGGTGGCCGCGAGCCCCAAGCCCTGGCGGGAGGTGCCCCCGACCCTCGCGGGGGTGCATTGTAGTTGCATTGCATGTGTCAGACTGGGAGTGCAATGCCCCTGCCATGCAGCCCGGCGGGGGTCCCGTGCAGCAGCGCCTGCCCGCAGGGACCTCCTCGGTACCCCCGTCCGTCTGTCCGACCCCCTGCTCACCCCGATCCCCTTGTCCCTCCAGGCAGTCCAGCTCCTGCTCTGTGACCTGCTCCTGGTCACCCGCACCAACCTGTGGCAGCAGCAGATGGGGGCCAGCCAGCAGCGCAGCTGCCTCTACCAGGCGTCCGCCCTGGAGCTCCGCGGCTTCCAGCAGGACCTCAGCAGCCTGCGGCGCCTGGCACAGACCCTGCGCCCCGCCATGCGCCGGGTGAGCCCCCCGACCTGCCACCTGCTGGGTCCCCTGGTGCCCTGCGCCCGGCTGTGCTCACTGTCCCCCCCAATCCAGGTGTTCCTGCACGAAGCCACTGCCAGGCTGATGGCCCGGGCCAGCCCCACGCGCACCCACCAGCTGCTGGATCGCAGCCTGCGGAGGAGAGGGGTGCAGGGCAGCAAAACAGGTGGGCACGGAGTGGGAGATGGGGTGGGACACCTCGCTCCTCACCTGCAGCACCCCAGCAGCCTTCGGTGGTGGGATATGTGATGGGACAGGGGTGGGACACACTGCTCTGCACCCACAGCACCCCAGCACGCTGGGTGTCAAACACAGACCCACCTCCCACCTGCAGCACTCCAACACCACAGATGGTGGGTCATGGGGTGGGACACCCCACCAGCAGCACCCCAAGAGCTGGGACACGTGAGCTCCCAGCCCCTCCTTTGGTGGTGGCACCAGCTCCAGGGTGGGCGAATAACCCCATCCCCATGCCAAAACACCCAATATTTATTCAGTAGCTTCCACGGGTGCCCTCGGTGCTGACCTCGGCTCTGTCTCCTGCAGCTGGTGAGCCGGAAAGCCACCCCACCCCACGGGAACACGCCGAGGCACTGCTGCTGGCCTGCTGCTACCTCCCACCCAGCTTCCTGGCGGGCCCGGGGCAGCGCGTGGGGATGCTGGCCGAGGCTGCCCGCACACTGGACAAGCTGGGCGACCGCCGGACGCTGCACGACTGCCAGCAGATGATCATCAAGCTGGGCAGTGGCACCACTGTCACGTCGGGATAGGTGGGGAAGGGGCCGCCAGCCCCTTGACACCCCCGTGAGTGCAGGATGTGGGGTGCCTCAGTTTCCCCGCAGGATGATGTTAGGGAGCGGTGTTGGAGGGGAAGGGGTGGGTGGGACGGGTCGGGTGATGCCTGATGTGGGTGCGGGGTGGAGGTCCCAGCGTGGGGCAGCTCCCCCCACTCCACGGCCGTGTCCGTGTCCCCAGCACGCGTGGGGGACGGGGCGTGGGGACCTCTAGTGACACTGTCACAGTATTGCAGGGCACCGGCACGCGCGGCAGCTACCCCCGGCTCCACCTGAACCTCCCCAGTGCCACCTGCATCCCCCGGTGTCACCCGTACCCCCCTCCTGGGCTCTCTGCTCGGCTCCCCGTGGGTCCCACTGCTGCAGGACCCCCCGGGTCTGGGACTTGGTTTTGCAGGTTTGTCCCCATGGTAGCAGTGCAGTGCCCCCTCCCCATCCATGCCCATGGTAGGCAAGAGGGGTCTCCCCCCCTATCCCCTCCTCCCCAGCACTGATTCCCCCCTATTAAGAGCTGCCACTACTCCGGAGCATGGACAGGCTTTGGGAGAAGGGATGGCAGGGTGGCACGGGGCTCCTGGGGGGCTGGCGGGTGCCCCTGTGTCCTTGCTTCACCCCGTCTTGTACATAGACCCCTCCTCTCACCTCCCCCCACTCCCCTTTTCCCTTTTTAAACGGTATTTTCATAGCTGGAGAGTTTTGTACAGACAATTAAAGCTGATTATTTATACTGGTGTGTGCTGGATTGGAGGGGGACCGACAACAAAAGTGGAGGGCAAGGGACCCCCCACAGCTCTGGATGCCTTGTCCCCCACAAGGCTGCACGGGATGGGGGGGACAAGGGTGGCAGGGATGGGGACACTGGGTGCTGAGGGACCCCAAACACCCCCTCTTTACCCCATGATGTCCCAGAGGGTGCTGTCCCCACCCAGAGGGGACCCCAGCAGCCCCCCAAGGATAAAGAGAGGCCACGAGCAGGGCGCCACGTACTTCCAAAACAATCGTTGTATCTTTATTGACGCTCTGAATGCAATGACCTGTTTTTTTACTCTTAAGGAAAATAAACATCTTTTAGAAACAGCTTGTTACACACAATCTTCAGTGTGAAGCAATATACTAATAAGAACACTAGTCTTAACATTTACAGTCTTCATATATATTATATATATGTATATGTATACATATATATACACTATATAATGAGGCAATATATAATACACACGGTTTACCATTTTACAGTCATATGTACAAGATGTCACTAAAAATAGCCAGATTTCAGGCAACACTGCTAAGGACACAGGGATTTTTTTTTCTTCTTTAAATTAATTATTTTTATTATTATTTCTCCCTTTTTTTTTTATTTTTCTCACCTCCTCTTTTGTGTTTTTTGCTCCTGTGTCCGAGGCAGCTGCTGAAATAACAGACATTGTGTGGCCAGCAAACCCTGGGGTGGGTGGGATGGAGGGGACACGAGAGGTGGTGGGGACATGGGGCGCTGGCTCTGCGGGGACATGGATGGGACCAGCAGTGTGCCCCCAGTTGCAGGATGCTGCACAGGTGGGGGGTGGCCAGTGGCTGTTTTTAGGATGAGAATTGGGGTTGGTTCACCCTGGGTTGGTTGTCACCCGTGTCAGGGTGTGGGTGAAACAAAGATGGGCTGTGGAGCCTGGGGACACGGGCAGGGGTTACCCAAGTGCTGGGCAGCACCCCAGCTCCACTGAGGTGGCCAGAAAGCGAAAGCCGAGGGAGCTAAGCAAACCCAGGGCAGTGAGGGGTGAGCCAGGCCCATGTGGAGGGAGGAAGCAAATGCCTCCTCCTCATCCTCCAGTTCAGCACACGGAGCTGTGGGGTTTAGCACAAGCACAGGGAGAAAAGCCCCTCCTCGCAAGAGGAACCACAGAAGGGGTGCTGGTGACGCCAAGCAGAGGCAGAAGGGTGGGTTTTGGGGGGGTCCTGGACCCCAGCCCAGCAGTGCCAGCGCCGCATGGAATGGAAGGGTGATGGTGGTGCAATGAGTCATAGTTTGGGGTACAGGAGTGGGGCTGGGGCAGCCCAGTGGGTGCCCACCAGCCTGGCCAAGCACCCTTGGCCCCTCAGCACCCTGGGTGTAGACGGGGGCAAACAGGAGATGGAAGAACAAAACGGAAAAAGCAGAGTGGTGTTTCAAACAGCAGGCCGTTGTTTGCCTTTTTTTTTTTTCTCTTTTTTCTCTTTTTTCTCCTTTTTTTTGGTCTTTTTTAAAGTCTTTTTTTATCCTTTTCTCCGCTGAACTATATACAGACACCATGAGGTTTGCTGAAGGCAACATCTCAGATCAGATCAGTGTGATATTGAGAGCCGGGACCCACGGAGGATCCGGCGGCCCCACAGTAAGACAACATCGCCGGGACCCCCCTTGTACACGGACACCCCCCCGCCCCCCTGTGCAGCCATCGCGGGTGGGGGATCCCGATCCGTCCCCGCGTATCCAGACCGGGTTTTACCGGGACCCGGCGGGAGGGAAAGCCCGGCGCTGGCTCCAGCCCCCCGGAGCGGGCTCGGGGGGTCCCGGGGCGCTCCCGGGCGGCGGTGGGTCCCCGGTACAGCCCGGCCCCGCTCCGCTCCAGGCGCTGCTTCCTCTGCCGGTCCCTCGCTGGCGGCGGGGCGGGTGCCCGTGGGCGCTACACCGGCTGCCTCTGCGGGGAGAACGGAGGTGTCAGCCCGGGGATCCCTTTAGAGGCGGGGGGGGGGAAGGGGGAGTGGCCCCGGGTTGTCCCCATCGGCCCCCGCCCCGCCAATACCGGGCATCCACCCGGGACACAGGGCTTTGAGAAGGGGTTCAACCATCATTCACCACCTCATCTGTGCTCAGGGAAGGCAGTAAGACCCTTCAGACCCATCTGGGGCGTTCCAGACCCAGCATGCAGTCACTGGGCCCCCGATACCCCCAAGGATGTGATGCCCACCCAGAGCTGAGCATCCAGGATGGTGTCCCCAGGAATCTGGGGTCTGAAGGCAGGTCCTCCTGCCAAAGGGAGCTGCAGAGCATTGAGGGGTGCACAGGGGGCTCTGGGCTTACCTTATGTTTGGGACATCTCAGAGAGAAGCTCTCCTCGGTTAATAAGCAGCCTGTGAAGAGGGGACAAGGATGTGTCAGGGGACATCCCGTGCTGCGACGCAGCTGTCCCCAAATAGGGGGAGCGCAGTGTCCCCTTGGTCCATGGCCACCCACGAGCCACAGTGTTTGTGTGAACGGCCCAGCCGAGGCCAGACAAGCTTGTGACATCTGTCAGTGCTTCTGGCACCATCCTGGCAAGCCAGTAAGCCCCAAGCTCCCTGACCTTGGAGTAAGAGGCCCCATGTTCAGCTGGCTCAGAGTGCCCAGGACCCCCTGCCCCATCCCTGTGGCCAGGCTCACCTGTGTCGATGGCACACGCGTAGTGGTAGGTATGGGGACACCCCTTCTGGCAGCAGCCCACGGTGGCTCCTGCTTGCTGGCAGCTTGAGCACTTCTGTACACGCACCCAGAAATTCAGAGCAGGGAGGGAGAGATATGGAGAGACAGAGAGACCCTGTCAGAGCCCATCGCAGAAGGAGAGAACCACAACAGCCCCAGCAGCGAGGGCAACGCAGGTATCCTGATCCTCTCCAGCCCCTCCTTGCCTCTCCCAGGCAACATGCTTCCTGCCGTGCCAGTACACTGTGAACCACACCATGCCTGTCACTTGGCTGTCTGCAGCCATGCACGACATGCCATACCACTCCCCTGCATGACACCAAGCCCACAGCTGTGCTCCATGGGTCAGGAGGTGAAGGGACATGACCTGGCTTGTGCCTGCCTGCCCCATTCCCCCTGAGCGCTAGAGGGATGGGAGCACCTGGCTCTGTAGTGACGGCAGCACCCTCCAGACAGCCATGAAATGAGCATACCGACTTGGGAATACAGCCAGCCCCCAAACCTGGCACTGGGGGACTTGCGGGAAACCTCCTGACTCCTGATGGGAGACTGTCCCCTCCCTCTCCCCAGTACTAAAAATCCACGTCAAAGAATCCTAGAATGGTGTGGAAGCGACCCTAAAAAAAGCTCATCTCATTCCACCACCCATCCACAGGCAGGGACACCTTCCATTAGGCCAGGTTGCTCCCAGCCCCATCCAGCCTTGAACACTTCCAGGAATGGGGCAGCCACAACTTCTTGTCCCCCTGAGGAATCTAATTTGCTCACACAATGTGGCCTGGCTTCAATCACGGTCATCCCCTCCCTCTGGCTTCCCATCCCCTGCTGCACATCACGGTGGCATCAGGCCTCACTGCGCCCATTTTCATCTCCCACCCTGCGGCATCTGTCTTGCTCTGAGCCACCCCGTGCAACACATGACTGGGCCAGGGAATGTGACAATCCCAGGGGGGCACAGTCACCTTCCTAAAACATAATACCATCGGTATTTCTGTGCCTAAAAAGGTGCTATCAGCGACGCAGCAGCACATATCTCATAGGGACCCAGTGGGGCTCACGGTGCTGAGCACCTGCCCTGCTCTCCCAGGGCAAAACTACTAATTTTCATCCCGACCAGAGGCGCAGACACAGGAATGGCTGAAGGAGGCCAGCGGGAGATGCCGCTCCGGGATGCGGCCCCGGCCGTGAGGCCGAGCTCTTACCAGGTCAGCAGCCGCCTTGACAGCCTCCTGCAGCCCATAGAGCTTCCCCGCCACCAGGAAAACCCCAGCGGTCCATACGGCACAGGCCTCGTGCAGCCAGTGCTCCTGCGTGTCGCCCGCCGGCTCCTGCGGCGGGGACTCGGCCTTGTGACATTCGTGCCGCCGGGGCTTTTCGGCCGCCTCCTCGCCCTCTGTCCTCTCGTCACAGCAGTAGCAGCTCTGCAGCCGACGGAACATGCCCCGCGGGCTGGAGCGCAGCGCGCTCTGCTTGGCCGCCTCGGCGGCCCCCTCAGGCCGCGCCGCCTTCCCGCCGCCGCCGCAGCCGCCCTCAATCC
>VZRF01012009.1:839330-874042 GCA_013396875.1 Vireo altiloquus | reverse complement strand
GCGCCTCGTCGCCGGGCGAGTTCACGACGGTGCAGGTGGTGGAGAACTCTCCGCGTCGCTCCACGCGGACGTAGGGAGCGAAAGGCGGGGCCCGGCTGTCCGCCCTCAGCCGCTTGCAGGAGACGTACTTGAGCCGGATCTCGGGCTCGGCGGGATGCAGCAGCGGGGCCTGCTGGGGCTGCCGCCGCCGCTTCCCGCGGCTCTTGCACCGCGCCGGCACCGCCTTGGCCTTGCCGTGGCCCAGACGCTTCCGCTGCCGCTTGGAGTAGCCGTTGTAGTTGGAGTGGTTGGCCCGCGGCTTCGGCCCCCGCGCCGGCCCGGCGGCGGAACGTCCCTCAGGAGGGCCATCGCTGCTCCCCGCCTCCTTCTCCTCAGTCTTTGGTTTCTTCTCTCGCGGCGCCTCCTCCGCACCGCCCGGGCCGCCCACACGCTCCCGGGGCAGCGGTGGTGGCAGTGCAGGGCTCAGGGGTGCTTTGGCCATGCCCAGCACTGCCGCTTTGCCCTTGCGGTTCCTCTTCTTGGGCAGGAGCCCCAAGTTCTTGGCTACCATGTTGGGGCTGGACTGGGACCCTGACGTCGACCCACAGGCCTCCCCCTGGCAGCCGTCATGGGACAGCTTCTTCCCACCACCCGGCTTCCCCTTTGGCGCTCGGCCATTGGGGTTCCGGCAGAGCGGCTCAGCCACCGGCATTGTGGGCACCTTCTGTGCTGCTGCCAGCTTAGGCAGCCGCGCGTCACCCACAGCCACGGCCACCCCGCTGTGCTTCACCACCCGCTCCCGCTCCGCCCCGCCTGGGCTCAGGGAGGAGCCATAGGCAGCCACTGTGGTTGCCACTGCTGTGGCTGCTGGTTTGCAGGTGAACTTCTTCAGGTTGGGTGAGGTGATCTTCTGGACGATGGCCTCCAGTTTGAGGCCGCGGCCCTTGCGGGGAGGCAGCACTTTGGTCTTGGTGGCCTCTTGGAAGGCCGCCCGGGAGGTGATCTTGATGCAGACATCAGGGGCCTCCTTTGGCAGGGGGGGCTTTGGGATGGCTTCGCCAGAGCTCTTGGGGGGAAGCTTGGCTTTCACCTTCTTGGCCACCGGCATCTTCTTGAAGAGGCTGGGGGGACCCTCTGGCTTCTCCTCCTTCACGCCACCGCTGTTGCTCCGCAGGACCAGGTTCCTCTTCTTGGTGGGGATCGGGGAGATGAAGGTGGACTTCCTCTTCAGTGAGTGCAGGGGCCGTTCTGACATCTTGCCCCCCACGCCCGGCCCTGCTTTGGGCAGCTTCATCCGGGCACCCACCTTGCCCTCCTTGTGGGGGCTGCCTGGTGCTGGCAGCTTGAAGGCAGGTGGGAGGTGGTTGTTGGATATGAGCTTTTTGGGCGCCTTGCAGTTCTTCAGCCGGACATCAGCTGCCCGCTTGCCCCTCTGCCGCTTGGTGTAGAAAACCTCCTGTGTCTTTGTCCGGGAGCGCAGGATCATCGACCGCTGGTCCCTCTCCCCGGCTTCCACCGCATCCCCCTCCAGCGGTGTCGGCCCTGCCATCTCCTCTGCCACCACCAAGCTGGGCACCAGGAGAGTGGCATCACTGGTGTTTTGGACCACCCTGGGGGCCGGCCGGCTGTTGCGCTTCCTGGTTTTGAAAGCCACCCGTTGCTTCACACCGCAGCCAGGCTTCTTCCCCAGCTTCTCCTGGTGCGCGGGGGCTTTCAGTCCCTCCAGCAGGGCAGGGGCACGGGGCTCAGCCAGGGCGGTGAAGGAGCGGGTGCACATGCGCGCTGGCAGGCCCTCGGCTGGAAACCGGGGCGTTTGGCTCTGGGTGCTCTTGCTCGATACCTCTGTCTGTCCGTCTGGCCCCAGGCAGGCGCTGGCCACACTGCTGGCTGCTGGCAGCTCATCGAATGGACTCAGCACAGTGCTGCCAGGGCCATCCCCCTCTGGCAGCCGGCAGTGGACCCTCTTGTTGCGGAGGCTCTTTCCCCGTGAGACAGGCTCTAGCTTTCCCAGCACGTTTTCGGGCGTGAGTTGCTGCTTCACCATGACCGATGAGGCGGATTCAGCATTGGCTGCCTCCAGGTGGGACGTCTCCCCTCCGCCATTCTCCTCCTCAGGCTGGATGTGGGGCAGGGACGACTTGAACCAGCTCTTCACCTTGGTCTCCGTGCCCACAGCAGGGCCCAGCAGGATGACAGACTGGCCGGAGAGGCGTGGGGTGGGTGCTGAGCTCTCCTTCTCCACTGTGCTGACAGTCTCCTCGGCGGACACAGGCACCTCACTGGAGGACAGCACGGCCGGCATCTCTGGGGGTTTGGGTGGTGAGGCATCATATGTCACTGACTTCTGCTCCGAGCCAGCCAGCTCACAAAGCGAGGAGTACTCCTCTACCTCCAGGTCTGACTCCTTCAGATCTGGTGAGGAGATGATGGGGATCTCGCTGAAGTCCCCAGCTGAGCAGCAGTGCCGGGTGTCCTGCAGCCATCTCTCACTGTCTGCCTTTGTTGCTTCATCATAGGTCAGTGTCTCCTCCTCCTCCATCACCTGCTGGCCGAAGTCCTGGACTGGCTCACTCTTGGCTGGTTGCTCTCCATCGCACAGGTCCAAGCCGCAGGCGTTTTTTTTCTCCTTGCAGGAGCTCACCAATTTGCTGGGGAACAAGCCCTTGGGGAGGTCGGTGGCCTGGAGGTCCTTCCACCGCAGGCAGGCCTCGCCCAGGCTCTCCTCCGGCCACTCAAAATGCTCCATGGCATTCTCAGACGCCACCGAGTTGGCAGTGGTGTTTGAGTAGCAGCTGTAGCTGGTGGCTCCTGCACTTGATGTCGCTGCCGGGATGCTGGGCTTGGAGTTGAAGGCCAGTGGGGCAGTGTCCTTCAACACATCCTTGGTTTCAGTGGCTGTGAACTCCACCTGGGGACCTTCATACACCTCCTCATTAAAGTCCTTCCCTGTGCTGGCCCCTGAAGCTTTGTCCAATTTGAGGGGCTCAGTGAGTGTGCTGGAGTCCCCCTGGCTGGGCCAGGCACCCTTCACCATGGAGTCCAGGCTGGGCCGATGATTCTCCAGCTGGAAGGGGGACTTACTGGCCTCCTTGCTCAGCATGGGCAAGTTAGCCCAGGCTTTGTCTGCCTTCTCGCTGATGGCATCCTGCAGGACAATGATCTCAGAAGCCAGCTCCTCCTGGGACAGGGCGCTGAGGAGCAGTCGGGGGCAGTCCCGTTCATTGGTCACATACTTAGTGAACGTCTCCAGGGGAAGGGTGGCGTGGATACTCTGGAAGGAGTCATCTGATTTGGTGGACATGTCATCTGGGGAGGTCACAGAGCAGGTGGACACTGACTCAGGCTTTGCCTTGGAGTTGCTGTTGACGCGGGCAGGGCTGCGGTTCTGGTTGCAGTACAGGAAACTCCTCTCCAGCTGGTCCTCTGACCCACTGAGGTAGTCAGTGTCCTGTGTCTCTGCGTGGACAGACTGGGGGGTGCTCAGCGGGTCAGACAGGGGGGTCCCCACCTGCTCTGCTGAATAGGTGCTGCTCTCAGGACTGCAATGCTGCCCCTTGAGCTGCTCGGGGGTCCTTGCTGGGGTCTTGATGCCCTTTTTCTGGGGTACAGCTGCTTTGGAGAGCAGCAGCTGCTGGACAGTGTTGGAGATGTTCTCTACCTGGGAGGTGAGTGCCGTCAGGCTCTGCAGGCTCAGGTCTGACAGCAGGTTTTCGGGCAGCTTCTCCTTTTGCAAGTTTTTGCAGTTCCCAGATTGAGTGTCGGGGCTCGTCCCGTCAGTGGGAGAAGGGTTCAGCAGCGGCATGAAATGGCTGTGGTCAGCAATGCCAGCTGGGAAGGCACCGGCACTCAGCGGCTGCTGGCTGTATTGAAAGTTCTCCAGGTTGGGCATCAGTGGGGAGGGAGTGGAGCTGTAGGACGGGGACCTGCCAACAGAGCGAGCCGGCGAGTGGCTGGCGCTGGGGCTGAAGGTCTGGTAGTACTGCTCCGGTGTCCGCACGGGTGGTGCATCGCCCTGGCAGTAGGTCTGGCCTGGCTGGTTGTAATGTTGGTACTTGGCCAGGTTTTGGTAGTGGAGGGTCTCTGAGGCGTGATGCCGTCCCTGCATGGGCTGTGGGGGCTGCGGGGGCTGTGGTGGCTGCGGGGGCTGTGGCGGAGGTGGCTGTGGAGGCTGTGGCGGTGGCTGCGGGGGCTGCTCATAGCCGATGCGGTTGGGCTGGTAGCCGTGCAGGTTGGGCATGCGGGGGCCAGGGGCCAGGCTGGCGGCGCTGCCCAGGGGCCGCTCCAGTGGTGGCTGCCCCGAGGGCGCCGTGCAGCTCTTATAGGAGTGTGCCGGCTGGCTGCCCCCCGGCACCGAGGAGTAGGTAGAGGAGGCAGGGAAGGACTGGGAGTGCTGCCCGAAGTGAGGGCTCTGTGAGAAGGGCATGGGTGAGGAGACATCATTGGGCAGTTTCTGCCGCTGCAGCTTGGGGTAGGGGAGCGCGGGCGGCTGCTGCTGCTGCTGCTGCTGTTGCTGCTGCTGCTGCTGCTGCGACTGCTGCTGGAAATGAGTCCTGAAGGGCAGCGAGGTGGCTGCTGGCTCATGGTACGGCCGCCCACCCGCCAATGCCACTGTCTTCTTCATCAGGTTGTCCTCATACTTGGCCACACCGCCGGGCAGTGCCTGTGGCTGGCCACCCCACGCCTGTAGGCTCTCGTCCCCGGAATACCTGGCCGGATAAGGGCTGTTCTCCTGCACGGTGTAATTGGAAAAGGCCGGCCTGCCCTGCAGCTGCTGCCCCGCTAATTGCTTGTTTCCCCGGTGGTATTTCTCCACGGCGCTGTTCTCATAGCCCGCGTACGGCAGCTGCTGCTGACTGTAGTACTCCTTCGCCACCAGCCTCTGCCGCTCGCAGTTCGGCCCTGCCTGACTTTGATGCCTGTAATTCTCCAGGCGTGATGTATCTTGTGAAGTCGGCTGGTAGCTCTGCTGGTTGCCATGGAAACCACACCTTTCTCGAAAGGACTGCATGGCGCGGGCTCGTTATCTGCGAAGAGAGAGAGGCGAGAATTCAAATGAAGCGTCGCCACCGCGGTGGGCTGGGGACCGAGAGGGCCAGTGTCACCTGCACCATGGGGGCATCATCGCCTCACCTCACCTCAACTGCATCGCCCCGCTGGGCATCGCCTCACAGCTGCCCTGGAACACAGCACGTGATGCTGCATCACCTTGCATTGCCCTATATTGTCTGGCATCACCCCATGGTGCACTGAATTGCCTGCATGGCCTTGCATTGCTCTCCAACACCTCACCTCGTGGTTCACCTCCTCGCATCATGTTGCCTTGCATTATGGTGCCCTGCATTGCATCGCCTTGCATTTCATCTCTCTGCATCTTGTTGCCTTGCATCACCCTGAATTGCATTGCCTCACGCTACCCTTGCTTCATGTTGCCTTGCATTTCACCACCGTGATTTGCATCGCCCTGCATCACATTGCTTTGCATCATCCTGCATCGCATCACTTTCCATTTTGACTCCCTGCATTGTGTTGCCTTGCATTGCATCGCCCTAAATTGCATTGCCCTGTATCACATCCTCCTGCTCACCTCACATCACCCTGCACCACATCGCCTTGCATTTCATCTCCCTGCATTGTGCTGCCCTGCATTGCATCGGCTTGCATTGCCCTGCATCTCATTGCCCTGCATGGCATCCCATCCCTGTGCACCGCACTGCCCTGGATGGCAGCAGCTGGCTCCATGTCACCTCGCATAGCTCTCTATCGCGCCATGCCACCCCGCATCACATTGCCTGGCACTGCATCCCCACCTTCCAGCGTCCTGCACCCTCCTCTATCCCACCTCCTTGCATCACAGCACGGTGCCCACGGGCAGGAGGGTGCTGGGGTCTAGTTGCCCCCTCCCTGCCTGCAGTGGGCCCAGCCACCCTCCTGCCCTTGCTGCTGGAGCTGCCCATCCCTGCTGCCCACCCCTCCCTGCCTGCCTCACCTGGTGCAGTGACCCCCACACCGTGTTGGGGTCCCCCACCCCTGCTTTGTGTTTCACACATCCACCACCTCTCACATCCGCAAATCACTCCTGCCCTTCTCACGCGCCTCCCCTGGGATCCCGGCATCCTGCGAGCGCCTCTGCACACCCCTCTTATCGCCATTCTTTTTAATTATTGGGCTAATTACTGGAAGCAGCAGCACGGAGGGCCAGAACCACAGGCTCTGCTGCAAAAAAAGTAATTTCAACTTGCTGGCTCTGCTCGTCTCTGCTGGCTGCTGCCTCCCGCAGCCCCCCCGGCCCCAGCGATCCCCTTGCCCCGGTGCGATGCCATCTGGAAGCTGTCTGCTCCCGCCAGCAGCCGTCATTACTGAGCGCCTCACCATCGTCGTCATTAAAGCTCCCCATTTCCTCACCCTGCTTGCTCTGGGAGCAGGGATGCACCTGGGTCACTGGTTTGATCTCGAGGCAGTCAAGTGGCTTGTGGGGGCTAATGAAGAGCTTGGTGGCAGGGGGATGCATCCTGCCTGTCCCCAGCACCAGTGGGCTGAAGGTTCTGGGGTGGACACAAGAACTGAGATTTGGAAGCCTGGGTTAGGGCAACTCCAAGGGTCTGTAGCTGTCCAGGGACATCCGCAGTGCTGCTCCCTTGGCAGTGATGCAGTGGTGACACCAGTGCTGTCCCCTCAGCTTCCATCAAGGCAATGAGTGTAACGAGGAGGAGACGGGGTGCTGGTGGTGTCTGTGCCGAGCCCATGCCATCTCCTGGCATACTTCCCTGTGGTGCCAGGCAGCCTTGAGCCAGGACACAGATTCACATGTGTCCCCACATGTCCCTCCATCACTCTCATGCCACTACCACAACACGCCAAACACCCCATGGCTCCAGGCAGTCCCTTTGCTGGAGGTTCTGCCACAGCCACATAAACCACACTGCTGGTTTGACGAGTCCCAGCTCGGCCCCTTTTCCTTGCAGCCCCCATCAGTAACACCTCAGCACCTTTTTGGGGTCTACACACACACACACACACAAGACTTTATTTAGTTCTATTTCCATAAACACCAGCTGCTCAGGGATGCACCAATCACACGGTGCCCTCGGGCACCACTGGAGCCAGGCTCAGTGCCACCCACACTAGCCCAGCACCCCATCCTTCCCTGTTCCCCATCCCCTTTTGGGATGTTTTCAGTGTCTCTGCCACATATTGCAGTGGCATTTTGCAGGTTCTGCGGGCAACTGGATGCAGCTAAAGCCTAAATTCCAGGGAAAAGATGGGTCAAAAAAATCTGGAAAGCTGGCACAAAAGCTCCTACCACAGCATGATGTCCTGTGCCAGCCCTGTGCCAGTGCTGCTGGAACAAAGGCAGGAAAATCAAAGCCAGGCTGTGGGGCAGCCCTGGGCACTGGTGGTAGACTTAATGGGAGCAAAGGGCCCCTCATGCTGTGTGGGAGTGGGTTTAAAAAATGAAATCAGCTCAAGAAGACCCTGGGCTGAAGCTTTAGGGGGAGCTTTTCTCCCCTTTCTCCTTTATTATTAATTATCGTGATTAATTCATTATTCTTATTAATTAATTATTGTTAATTTTCCAAACAGCTGGGACAATGTCGGGATGAGCAAAAGCTCATGGTGCGAGGGGACAGATCAGTCACTGGCACGCAGAGGTGGGGATGCACAGAGGGAACGTGTTCCAGCTGAAATCCCATGAGCCCAGAGCCGTGGTCCCATCTCCCTGTGGGCCACCTGGGCACCAGGCTGTCCCTGGCAGGGGACACACTCATCACCAGCAGCACACGGACCCACTGACAGAGCCGGAGGCCAGCTCTGCCCTCGGATCCTCCACAGCTTTCCTGGGGAAGGGCCGTGCCAGATGTTGTGCCTGATGTAGGTTATTTCCAAGCAAACGCTTTAATGGCATCAAATCAAGCTGTCGACAGCAGGGAGGTTACGGCCTTCCCCCAGAGAGGGAGGTGGCTGTGGCTGGTTCCAGGGGCCCTGCACACTCACTGTCCCTGACACGTCCCTGCTGGATGTGCTCTCCTTACCCTGAAGAAGTTCCCAGCCACTGGAACTTCTGAGATGGGAATCGATGCAGAGCTGTCGGTGCATGGCTGCAGCTGGACACCTGCCCTTGGCAAAGCTGTGCTTGTGGTGTGGGTCCCTGGGAATGGAGAAGGCAGGGACTTGGGGCCACCATGGTGATCAGCACCGGATCAACTCTGTCCCCGGAACGCAAGGAGCAGTTCTCACTGATGGCTACAGCCACCACAGAGCATCCTGTCCCCTTGGTCCCGAGGGAGTGTGGACAGCCCAGCACATGTGTCACTCATGGGGGACACAGAAGGACCTGATGCACCTCCCAGCGCCAGGGCATGACCCGGGGCCATGATGGTGCAGGGGGTCATGCTGCAAGGGGCTGATGCATGGCACGGGGCCGGTGCTGGGAGCGAGCCAGGGCACCACGCGGCACTGCCAGGCCAGCACAGCCGCCCACTCACACGGTGGCCTGCAGCCTGCCTGCTGCTCGGGAGGATTTGTGCTGCGTGGCTGAGTTCAGGGTTATTTTCCTCCCCCCACTCCTCCTTCTTTCCTTCCCTGCCTTCTCCCCTTTCCTCCCTCTTCCTCTTGCCTGGCAGGGACATGGCATGGCCGGATCCGGAGCCCTCTGAAGGCAGCCCGGGACTTCCCATGGCAGGGATCCTCGGTAAGCACTCAAGACCCCCAATGCCTCAGCCTCAAGGGGCAAAGGGCATCCCCCGTTTCCCTGCACCCTGGCCTTGCTTCCCAGCTGCTGCTTATCCCGCGGGGCCTGATCCGGCCCTGCTGCTCCTCCGGCTGCTCCCTCGCCTTCGCTGCTGCGCCATCAGCAAGGACTCAGCGACTAAAAATAGCAGCGCGCTCTCGCAGGGGGATGCTCCGCCATCGGAGCAGCGCTGGCACCGCCGACACCCCACTCCCCACCCAAAACCCAGGGTGCAAACCCCCTCCCAGCCCTTGCTTCCCAACCAGGGGTGCAGCCCCATATGGTGAGGTGGTATCGGAGCTGGGAACGAAGGGATTGGACCCCCCTGGATCCCCCGGCAGCTCTCAGGGAGGGGAATAAGCGCCTATCGAGTAGCGTCAGCCCCGGATTTGTTTAATTGTGAGCTGGTGGAGTTTAAAGAAACCCTTTCTGGCTGGCTGCCACACCGCAAAGTGCTCCGGAGAATTTGATTATTAAGGGAGGAGAGGAAAGGGGAGGCTGCGGGGGGGGAACCGGGGTGTGTGGGACAGACCAGGAAAGGGCATCCTGCCTCAGGAGCTGGGAATGAGAGCAACTGGGGGGATGGAATACAGACAGACCCCCCTGAGCAGTGCAGAGGGACCTGTGGGGCTCCCCTGGAGCAGGGGGCAAACCCTCCATGCAGTTGTGGATTTGCTGCTGTTTGTCACTGCGCCCCACGGACACCCTGCTGCCAAACGCACCCCCGCTTCAATGCCCCCTCTAGTGAACCCCTTTAATGCACCCTCCCCCCAGTGCACCCCCTCAGTGCACCCACTTACTGCACTGTCCCCCAGTAAACCCCTTTAATGCACCCCAATTATGGTCCCCCTCCCCAGCGGACCCCTTTAACACACCCTCTCTCCAGTGCACTCCTTCAATGCACTCTCATTAGTGCACCCTTGCCCCAATGCACCCCAGTAATGTGCTCTCCCTCCAGTGAACCCCTTTAATACACCTCCCCAGTCCCTCCCATCACCACTACCATCTCCCACCATGCCAGTGCAGCGACTGGGGGGTGATGGTACCCCAGGGCAGCCCGCAGCCCCCCGCGCCCCCCCAGCCCCGCGTCCCGCCCCATTTCGGCGCTCAGCCGACCGGAGCAGCTGTTCCCTGCACACTTCACTTGCCCGCAGATGATGATAAATGGAGCTGGGGTTGCGCCGCCCATTGCGTGGCGGTGGGCGGATGTGGGTAAGGAGGAGGAGGAGGAAGGATGGGGTCCCCATCTCCTGCAGCCCCCCCAGATCACGCTGCTCCTCCCATCCAGCTGCTGGGGAATTCCCTGGGCAGGTCCCCCCTGCCCAAACCGCCCTCCCGGGGGTTGGAACCCACCCAGGGAATTCCCATCGCAATAGGGTGCATCCCATCTCCAGATCAGTGTCCCATTTGGGGGACCACAGTCCTTCACTGCTGCTCCCCTCTCAGCTCTGCTCCTCCCCAGTGAGGAATTTTTCTTGGGAAAAAATCCACCGCCTGCGAACCGCACTCATGACTCAACGTTTCTGCTGGCCCCGGTTCCTCTGTCGCTTGCCAGGGGAAGCCCGTGGCCGCCCCAGCCTCATCCCCTCACATGGAAATCCGGCTCAGCCGCCAGCTCCAGCCTCTCTCCCCTTGGTTTTTCCTCCTGTATTTTGGAAAGGGGGGGGGTTGGGTCCTTGATGTCAGGAATGGGAGGTTTGCAGAGGGTTGGGCTGGGGAGAATCATGGGAGGTTCTGGGAGTCAGAACAAGCTGCTGGGATTTTTTCTTGGTGGTGGAAAATGTCAGTTGGTAAGGAAGGATTTGAAAAGGAAGGGAGGGAAAAAAAAAGGGGAATAAAAGGAAGAAAAAAGAGAAAAAGAAGAAAGAGGGGAGAGAGGGGAGGAAAGGGAAAAATAAGAAAAGGAAAATAAAAAAGGGAAAAGAAAAAAGAAAAACAAAGAGACAGAGAAAGAAAAAGAATAGGAAAAAGGAAGAAAGAAAAAACAGGTATAAAAAGACAAAAGAGAAAAAGAAAAAAAAAAGGAAAAAATGCAAGGAAAAAAAAAAGAAAGGCTGGAGGCTCACAGCAAAACAAATGCTCAGCTTGAGCCTTCCTGGGCAAATTCCCTCTCCGGGATGAATTGTGTTCCACTCCGGAGCAAAATTCATGGCCGGATATACCATGGAATGAGGCTCCACATGATCCCAGTCCCAGCTAGAGGTTGGACGTCGACCTTGGGGCTCTGAGGGGAGAGGAAAACCAGCCTCGCAGGAGGCTGGAAACAGCTGAGGTTAGGAGAGATCCAGAGCAATCCCAGTCTGCAAACTCCAATCCTGGTGCAGACCTGCCTGGAGCTGTCAGTACAACGGTGCCAGGGCACCAATGGGCACAGCTGTGGCTGTGGGGTTGTTGTCACCACTATGGTGACCTTCAGCCGACCCTCCAGCCCCAAGTGAGCAGCACAGGGCCAGTATGGTGCTGGTGCGAAGCAACAGCCTGGGCCGGTTCCCCACACGCTCATGTTTTTCTTTACTCATTTTCCACCTGACACTTTGGGATCCTTCTTCCTTCCTCCCTTCCTTCCTCCCTCCTCTCCTGCTGTTGGCCTGACTCACTTCAATTCCAATAATAATTAACCATTCCAATCATTACTGCAACCCCTAATATTAACCCTCCCTCCTTCTCCCACATCCTGTTTGTCCCCTGCCTCAGTTTCCCTTGAAGCAGGACAGAAGCTCCATCCCTGCAAGGAAAGGTGGGGAGCAGATGCCATGCCCTTGGCACCCTCCTCTGGGATGCTGATGCCCGAAGGGGTTCATGCTGCTTGCAACAAAAATAAAAGCAAATAAAAGCTCTCTCAAGTATGGGAGAAAGAATGGATCCTAATGGGGCTTTGTCCCAGTGTTCCCACCATGTCAGGTACATGGGGACATTTATGCCTGTGTTTTAGATGAGTACTATTCAATTAACTGGTGATCTCAGAGACATCCCCAGTCCCAGCCCCACTGAGACCCCCTCACGGAATCCATGGTTATGGAGGGCATTACCCTGACCCCCTTTTGCCTTCCTGTGGCAACTCCTGCCTTCACTTTTGGGGCAGCCAATCTCACGACCCAGCAACCACCAGCTCCCCACTGCCATCACAGCCAAACCTCTCAGATATGGGCACCCCGCAGATGCCACGTTTCAGCATCTGCCCACAGACAGGTCCATCTACCGGAGCCAAACCTGGCTGTGCTGCTGCCGGGCTCTGCCCTAAGCCATCCCTGCCGGCAGCAGACAGCTCGGTAATGAAGCGTAATGCTCCGACACTCCCCTGAGTGACAGTGGCCAGCACTGGCTGTGTCCCCACGGCTCAGTACGGCCTCCTCTGCCTGCCAGGGAGGGGATGAGCATCCCCCCGGCCACAAGCGGGGCTGGGGACTGTGGAGTGGTCACCTGCTAGGGGGATGCTGAGCAAAAATCCCCTGAGGAAAAGAAAAAATAAGAATAAAACGGGGCTGAAAGAAATAAATCAAGTAAAAAAAAATATATAGAGAAAAGAAGGTTGAAAATAATAAATCGAGGTTTGATGCTGTGTGGTAGATTATTTTGGTATTATATATTCCCCAGCTTCAAATCCTGAAGACAAATACCGGGGCAGGTGAAGTGGGAAGCAGATTTCCAAAGGCCTTCTCCCGGCTCCTGGTTATTGACTCTGTCAATCACGGCGGGTGCCGTCCCCACCTTTGGCACCCCACAAAATCGGTTCCTTTTGTTCCTGCTGAAAAACTGGGGAGGGGGAAGAGGAGGGGAGAGGAATTTGGGGCAGGGAACTTCCAAAAGAGATGATTAAGGAGTTAATCTGCCTGAAACAGATAAGGAGCTTAGAGCTGCTGGTATTTGACTGTCCAAGTTTGGATTCAGCGTGTCTTAAACACTGGCTGGAATGTACTTAGATATGACCAAAGTACATGTCCCCCCGAGGAATTACCAGGTTGCCAATTAGATTTGCTTCCCAGATTCACTCAAACCTTCACAAGCTTCTTCAGAACAGGAAAATTGCTGCCTGTCCCTGGGGAGACAGTAGAGCAGCCGCTGCTGCCTGGCCCTGCAGCCAGCACAGCATGGCATGGCACGACACGAGATCCCAGTGGGCAGCCACAGGATTTGCAGGGATGCCTGTGCCAGGGGGGTGCTTCTGGGGGAATTTGGGTGATTTTGGGTACTTGGGGTGCCGGTGTGAGCCTTGCCATGGTCATGGTGCCAGTGCGCTGGTGAGGCTCTCACCAGAGCAGGCTCAGCATTCCATGGGGTTGCAGAGCCACAGCTCTCCCTACCTCCAACCAGGCTCACAGTGCTGCCACGCAGCCAAATCCAACCTAAAACACCCCAGCTCAACCTCCAGGCAAGGCACACAACACAGACCAGTGTCATGATGGCATGTGGAGAAGGCAAACAAACACCGAAACATGAACAAATCCCCAAAGCCTGGCTTCTGGTCCCTGTGAGCACCTGGCACACCACAAACTCACCACAATCCAATGCTCAGAGCAGTGAGACCCCCTGCCCACGCCAGGGTGAGGGTCACCACTCAGGGGCCACAACAACATCCCACAATGGGACGAAGTGGAGGTAGAAAAGCAAACACCAATCTCTGCAAAAACCCCTCCCTATCCATTATTTTAACCACTCCATTCTCATCCTTATTTGTGGTGCTTCATAACATAATGGTCAAAGTAATGAAGTTTGGGGGGGCTGCATGACCAACACAGAGGTAGGACCATGATGGGGGATCCCACCACCAGCTTCCACGTGCAGGCACCAAGTTCCTTTCCGATCCGGGGCTGTATTCACTAAATCCAAGCTTGGTTTCTCTGCTGGTGTCCCAATCCCATAGGAAAGTGCTGGGAGTGGCAGCCAGTCTCACCAGGCCGGTGTCGGCATCGTTGGAGCGGCAGCGGCGCTGTGATGGAAAGTTGCTGGAACATCAGCTTTGGATGCTGAGTCCTGGTAACAGTTGCTATGTGAAACATTCAGAGGTGGAATTTACTGTCACAGTTAATAATAGATGAAGGTTTTAGAATTTTTGATGCTTTACATTTTAAGCTGTTTGATTTATAATGTTTCAGAAAAGGGTGGGGGGAGGCAGGAGCTGAACAGCAGCACGAGGTAAACAAAGCAAGTGGAGAAGTAGGCAAAGGGCTTCATCCATCCATCCATCCATCCATCCATCCATCCATCCATCCATCCCCCTGCCCACTCCAGGGATGCGCTGAGATCCCCGATGGCCAACAGCAGGATGGGGTCTCCCCACCAACCACCAACACCAGTGAGCACCCTGGCAGAAAACCACGGCGCTATTGGGATGGAGCCCCTCAATTCCACATCACACTTCATTTTGGGGTTTTTTTTTGCCTTCAATTGCTGCATCTCTTCTCCCTGTTTTCATTCCGGCGGGTTGCTGGGTTATTTACTTGCTGGCGCTCCTCTCTCCTCTCCCCTCTTGCAGGTGTATTTCAAGTAGCTCCGTAAATAGCAGCGCGCGGCGTGCCTGTGGCGGAGCACGCGGGTCCTGCTGATTAGGAACGCGCTGCCAAAAAAAAGAAGGGTCTCACTTCCCTGCTGGGCTGCCACCCTGTTTCCACGAAGAGGTGCCAATGTCCCGGCAGGTGGGGATGCTCCAGCTGGATCCCAGGGCGCTGGTGCGTGCAGTGTCCAGTCCTTCCTGGAAAGGAGCAGTGAGCACAGGTTCCGTGTGAAGAACCTCTGTGTCTCACGGTCTCCTTTGGGCACCAAAGCCCAAAACTTCAGCTCTGGCACATTCTTCCTGCTTCTCCCAAATGCTGGAGCATCCCAGCATTCCAAGTATGTGTGTGGAGCATCCCAACGCCTCAGATGTGTGGTCAAGAGGATTTAATCGCAGCTCAGTAGGGCTTCAGGTCATGACATGAGAAGCAGAAGGGGAGTCCACACTTCCTCCACCAGTGCTGGGCACGCAGTGACATCTTGACAAAATTGGGAGGTAGGATGGAATAGAGGGGGTTCCTCTCTGTTCCTCCAAACCAAGAGAGGTGACACAGTGCAGAGAGGAGATACTTTGCAATGCTGTTGGGAGGACATGGTAACTGGAGCTGGGATGCTGAAGCCTCCAACATCTGGAGACATTCCAGCCCTAACCAGGTCCATGGCTCCTGCCAAAGCCCTAGCTGCACACAGGGACTCCCAGACCCCAGGAGGTGGCTGAGGTGCATCCCCCACCACCAGCACCCTCCAGCCCCTCTGGAGCCCCTGTTTCCCCCAGGATTGAAGATTCCCCGGGTCCCAGGCTGAGCTGCCCCATGATGTCTCAATCAGGGCTATGCATGGCCCCATTTACATACACACATCCCGGCTGGAGCCGAGTATAATTTCCTTATAAAGCGGCTTTGACACACGGGGTAGCTCGCCTTAATGAGGAGTGTTATTCCACAAAGATCCGTTACTAATGGGCTTGGGGCAGGCAGCGCCCGTGCACAGACTCCTGCTGCCAAACCCAGCACCACACCCACCCAGATCTCCCCACAGACACAGCATTACCACCGGAATTACCCCCACAGCTGAGCCAGTGCCGGCACCCTCTGGCTTGGTGGGATCTCACCCTGATCCTGGTAAGATCCTGCGCCTTTGCCAGCTGCCTCTCTGCCTTGCATCAAAACCCACTTGGAGGTCCAGAAAGGTAACCATGAGGCACACCTTGGCATGGAAACCACTCAACCCTTCCCAAAAACCAGCTCCAGGGAGGGAGATCGAAGTCAGCACAGCACTGGAGTGCCCCAGTATGCACAAGGTCCCTGAAACATCAAACCATCCATGTCCCTGTCCATGCAGGCACCCGCTCTACGAAGGCACTGCTCCTGCCTGGCACTGGCTCTGCCAGTGACCAGCCCATCATTACCAGAACTGTCTAATTAAAAAACATATTAAAACGCATGACTCCCCCAAGAGCAAGTCCCTCCCTGCAGAGCCCCGACAAATTCAATGCACAGGTTCATCCCCGCCACTCCCCCCAGGCTCCCCCGGGGACCCCCATTAGCAGCAGGGGCCTTGTTAGCCTGCGTCGTGCTGGAGATTGGCTGCAACTCATTTGCGGCGTCGAGCGGCTCTGCCCCAGACACCTTCTCCTGCGACCAGAGGCACACTACATCCCAGGGCACAGTCACAATATATTAAGACGCGGCGCTAAAAATAAGCAACAGCAAAAATAAGCAGGAAAATCGTGGTCCCTGCCTGCCCCTGCCGGCCTCGCACCGGCGGAGGTCCCACTGCCGCACGTGAGCTGGGGAAGCACGTCAGGAACGAGAGGATTTTGCTCGGTTTTATTAAAACGACGTGTTTTTCCCTTCCCTCCACCCCCATCTCCAGCCTCTCTGAGGAGCGAGCCCTGCGGTGACACACAGGACTTGGTGACAAATCATCCCGGGGGTGGGCGGTTTCTCTGCATGCTGGTGGTTCCGGGCATGGCCACAGCTGGCGTGAGGCCCTGCCTGTCCCTCCGGGGCTGGAGCAGATCCTTGCCTACCCCACGCAGCCCAGGATGGGGCTCTGCTTCCCAATGGGGACACCCCAGGAGCCACGGGCACTGCTCCGCGTGCCCAGCCATGGTGTGTGCCATCAAAAGACAGATGGGTTTTGGCCAGCCCCGTGTTAGACACAACAGCCAGGCTGGCTCCCTGTGGCTATACCCATTCCCGCAGCTCCCCAACATCTGCAAATGCCCCATTCTCCCCGCTCGCTGCTAGCCAGGCACGTCAGTGCCGGTGTGGCACTGCCCGTGGGATGGGAGCTGGGAGAATCCTCTACCCGGGAATGCGTCTCAGAGCACCTGGGGAGAGGGCAAGAGGCTGCCCGCACTCCTCCCGCTACCTGCACCCCGTGGGGTACCATCCTCCATGCCTGATTCCTTGGGGCTGTCGGAGGCACCAGCAGGGACACAGCCCCTGCTTGTCTCCGTGAGATGAAAGAGCAGCTCCAGGCGCGGGGACGGCTCTGTGCCTCCAGCCGAAGGCGTGCGGCCGCCCTGCTGCCTCGGCTGCGGCTGGAACGAATGCGTGCACATACCTCTGCCCCGGCACGGGTGTTTGCTCTTCTCTTCCGCGGCTGTGATTGATTAAAGGATCAGGGACATCTGAGAATGGAGGCAGCAGCGGCAGCAGCAGAAGCAGCTCCCTTTGGACTTGGAGAGCTTCCTTGCCTGCTGCTTGCTGCTGCCGTTGCCTGTCAGGCAGCTTTTAATCAAGGTTTGCTTATATCTGCAAAGGCCTTTCCCAGAGGGATGAAGGGAGGAAAAGAGGGGGGGAGAGTATATTAACATGCCAGCCACCCTCCCTCTCCCTCTCCTTTGTTTATGGAGAGGGTCAGTGCTTGGAAACGGCTGGCAGGGACTGGGAAAGGTGCTTTGGGGGTGCTGGGGGTGCTGGATTCTGGTGCAGCTCTTGGCATGTCCAGGTCTCATGGCATAGCCAGGGCTAGGGAGGGTATCACACTTGGCTGAGATATGCTCAATAACAGCACCAGTATGTGGAGGGAGCAGGACCTGGGGACCAGGGCTTGGTGGCTCCCTCCAGGTGGCCCTGGATGCCTGGCATGTCCCCACAGGCATGGCAGGGAGGGGACCAACCTATATACACGCAAATCGAGATCTCAGCCCAGAGAGACCAACACCAATCATGTGTTGAGACCAGCATTGTCCATACACCAAGACCACTCAGGTGGAGGGAGCCCAGGCCCCTTCATCCCACCCCTGGCTTCATGGAAGGTCAGGGTCTCCACCCTCATCCTACAGCCCACTGGGACTGCAGTTGGGATGGCAACATCCCAACATCCTTTCTCCCTTCTGCAGGGTGGGCTCTGGCAGTGAAACCAGGGCTGAGAGGGACTGACACCAGCTCCACACCTGCCCCAGGGCTGGGTTTGCCCCATGGCACTGGGATTTCAGCATGGCACAGGCTGAGAGCACGCCGGCATCACCCACCACAGCCACCAGCGGAGCCGTGCACACCCGTACAAGCAGTGTGGGAGGATGGGTGACCCCCAGCCCTGTGTCCCCTCATCAAGCACTGTCTCTGCCTCCACTGCCATTCCCGCACATCACTTTGGCTCTCCACGTTATCTTATTGCTCGGCTAATGACCTGCTAAAAGTATTATGTGAAAAACCGCGCTCTTAGCCAGCCATTAGACTGGTTAGGATCAGCGGGTCATGCTTTATTGCTTTAATAACTGAGTTTATGAAAGGTCGTCTCATAACTGATAACATGCATAATTTTTGTAACTTAATTAATGCTGCTAATATACTGGAGTCTCCATCAGCTGCTGGTGCAACTGATGCACAGTTTGCATCCTGAGCGGAGCTGGGAAGAGTATCCCGGGCCAAGCTCTGTCCTCTGTCCTTGCCAAACAGCACCCACAGTGAGAACACAGTTCAAATCCACACCAAAACCCCACCATGCCACTTTTCCGCACTGGAGCATCCCGTTCGGAAATGCTCCAGCAGAGACAGGGATTGCTGTGAGTGGGCAGAGGGAATTGGGAACAGATCCAGTTCCCAACCCCACAAGCCTCAAGAGAAGGGATTTCTTTGCTTCTACTTGGCTCAGCCCATACAGAAGCCAAGGGCAGATCTGGGACCCGCAGTCAAGGAGAGTTTTACCTGTGGAAGAACCAAAAACCTCTGAGGGATGGGAGTTGCTCCAGCAATCCCATACAGCTCTGACTGAAGTTACAACTGAGCAAAGGAGTTTTGCCTTGATTGGGGATTTGTGGCTGTGCCCCAAGAGGGTTCCCATGGGAACCCCCGGACAGACCCTGCTCCTCTGATGATGCTAATGGCAGCCAGGCTGGCATGGGGCAGGATCCTGCTGGAACTACTGCCTTTCTTCCCAGCACTGGGTTTTAAGGACAACCTCCTTGACAACAATTTTGACAGTATTTTTCCAGAATTTCTTTTAAGAACACCATCCTGTGAGGATGCTGAGGCCCTGGCACAGGTTGCCCAGAGAAGCTGTGAATTCCCCATTCCTGGAATGTCAAAGGCCAGGCTAGACAAGGCTTGGAGCAACCTGGTCTAGTGGAAGGTGTCCCTGCCCATGGCAGGGCATGGAAGTGGATGAGCTTTGAGATCCCTTCCAACCCAAACCATTCTATGATTCTGTGACAAGAACACATTTTTCTCATTAAAAGGGAAAAAATACAAAAGCAAACAACTTCTCCCCACTGCCCGAGCGAACACCTGGGGGGCTGAACATTCACAGGGGAAGCTGGGAATCAGAGGCATTTTCCAGGCAGCAAAAACAGGCCCTTCCCTCGCAAAGAGGGAAAGAAAAAAGAAAAAAAAACCATGTAAATAGGAGCCCAGGTGCATGCGGTGTGAGAGTCCCTGATATGCTGCCACCAGCAAATCTGGTGAGCTGTGAATCCCCGGCACCGCGCATCCAACGCTGCAAATCCGAGCTGCTCCAGTCGCCTGCTTAGTTTTGCAAATTCTTTCCTGCTGGCTGAGAAAAGCCAATATGTCTGCTGCTCCCGCTCCAGCGCAATAATTGTTCAGCGCTGGTTATCATCCTGCCAGAAAGGCACGAGCTACCGCTGGGGCACTCTGCTTGCTGTAAATGCAGCGAGATGATTTCCTAGCAAATGCAAGTTTTCCAAGGAAGTGGGTGGAATCTGCTTGTCTCTGATTAGACAGCTTGGGTTTTTGTTTTCCTGGTGCTTTAGAGAGAGAGAGAGAGAGAGAGAGAGAGAGAGAGAAAAAAAATAAAAAAGGCATAAAATATGTGGCTTTGCATCCCCTCTGCCCTGAATCGCAGGCTTGCATGCATCCAGGCGATGGTCCCCTTGGGACACGCAGCTTTGCCCACACTCTGAGCAATGATCCCGTGGAATGAGGCTATGATCTTTCATCAATCATTGCCGAGCGCTTCTCCCTCCCGCACCCGCTCCCCAGGCTGTGCCCGCTGTGAGCACACAGCCCCACAGCTCTGCTTCCCCTTCGTGCCTCCAAAAATCAAGGGGTCCAGGCTTGGCCCTTAAGTGCCTGGGGGGATCAGGGCTCTGCTTGGGGACAAGGGGCACAGAGCAGCCCCTCTTTCACCCTTCCAGCTCAGCACAATCAAGGGATGCTTGGGGGGATGTAGGATGCTGGAGAGGCTTGCAAGTACCACAGGGTGAATCCCAAATTCTGGCGCAGCAACCAGACTAACCAGGATGCTGTGAGGGAGGTGGGATCAGGACAGGCCCTGAGGCTGTGGAGAGACAGGTCTGCCTCCCCGCCCTTGCCAGGGGAGAAAAAATGACTTGAAATTAAGATTTCCTGATGTTTGGGGGCTTGGAGACCTTGACACCCCCTGCGTCCATCTGGCTCTTCCCCTCTTGTGGCAGCTCGCTCCTGTGCTCCTGTCTATCCGTGAATACCAATTATGGTTTAGGAGAATGTATATCTGAGATGTGCAAATACAAAAGGCAGGAAATAAAAGTCATCTCTTACTGAAGAGGAGAGGTAACCATGACTACCTGGGACCTCATTTAAAACTGTGCCGGCCGCAGGCTAAAAGGCAACGCTTCCTATTGTTACACACGTTTACGGAAAGCTTTGAAAACCCGTTTTCCCCCCCAAAACCAGCTGGGAAGTAAGAATGAAAACGAGAATTGGAGGCGGGGGGGGGGGGATATAGAAGGTATTTATTGGTGTTTGTGGGCTGGTTTTGCATCCCACCTGCATGAAAACAGCCAGCGAGCTGAAACTTCAAATGAGCAACTCGGAAGGAGAGGGAGCGCCAGTGGCTGCGGCATCGCGGCTCCAGCACCACGTGGCAGCCAGCCGGGAGCCCGCGCGGCACGGGCAGAGCTGCGGCTCCAGCGCTCAGAGGGGGATGCACCCCTGGAGCAAAGTGGGGTGCGAGTAAACCTGTAAGGGCTCTCCACGCTGGGAACACCGCCAGGAGAATGTGCTCGGGGTTTGCAGGGAGCTGGGAGGAGGTGGTGGCTCTTGGTGCCGGCCCCTGCTGGCACCCAGACATGCTTTTCCCACAGTCACAGCCTGTGGTTGGTTGGATTTGGGAGTGCCCTGGGCTTGCTGAGATCTCGTGTGCGGTAGCTGCTGTTTGCATGCCAGATCCTGCAGCCTGCAGGAGGGATACCTGGGATGGTGGGGGATAACCGGGAATTGCCGGCTGCCCAGCTGAACCTTTTCAGATCTGTAGGGCCTGCGCAGAGCTGGGGGACACCGGCTCGTTGTCCTCAGCAAACACACTCCAGTGCTCCAACACGTGTGCAGCCACAACCTGTCCCAGCCACATCAAAGACCAGGAAAGCTGTCCGCCAGCCACCAGCCTCACCAGGACCTCACACTGCTCTCGAGCTCACAATTAACAAGGCCAATGACCAGGCAATTAAACTGATTTTTGGTTCAAAGGCTGTCCCACCTGGCACACACAGACAGCGGGAACCACCTCAAAATCACCACCAGATGCTGCCTTCTCAAGGATCTGTGTTGGGCACCAAGAGGCATCACTGTGGGTGCAGACAAATGTGGTGCTCACCTTCGCTGTCGTCATTCCCGGGCACCTGCCACAAGCTCCCACCGGCAAAGCTCTCCCCTGCCCACTGCTGGCACAGCCGTGGCCCTCAGGCCCCCCTGCCATCACTCTGGACCCACACCTGGGACCACACAACGGGGCTGCAGGCAGGAGCCCGAGCCAGGAATTATGGTCTGTACAAAAGACAATGACAGTGAATCTTGTTACTGGCTTTTCAGCAAACGTAATTCCTTTTTATTAGAAAATTAAAGGGTATGAAAAGCTTTCCAAGGCTGAAGAGCTGAAATGTGCTTTCATAAAATATGCGGCGTCTGATAAAACGGATTTGCTTGTCTGCCTGCCCCGGCCCCCTCCCCCTCCTGGCTATTATTCCTACTGGCAAGGTGATGCCTTTTGCCAAAACACCGATCCTGATGTGGCCAGCGGAGACTCTTGGGGACCAGTGCTGCTCCCCAGCATCCCGGTCATCCCACCCTGAGGCAGCCTGCACCCATTTGAGGTTGGGTTTGGGTTGGGTTTTTTAGCTAAATAAAACTCTGAGGGGCAGTTTTTTCCCCTCCAGGGTTGCAGGTGAAGGCTGACAACAACCCAAACCATCACCCCTAACGCAGCCGTGAGGATGCAGCAGTTGCCAGCAGGAGAAGGTGAAGCCAGACAGAAAGAAATGGATTCCCTCAGACATCACACAAACAGCAACTATTAAAATCTTCCTGGGAAGTTCCCTCCTGAGGAGAAAGTCAGGTGCCCTCCCTGCCCAAGCACTGAGCTGCGTGCGAGAGGTGCCGAGGGCTGGCGAGTTGCCGGCATCAGGCAGCGGGCAGCTAAGGTAACGCGAGGAATCTCAATTTCTTCCCTTTAATCGTTCTCTCTCTCTCTGTCTTTCATCTTTCTGATGGTCCAAGTCAACCTTCAATGTTCGTGAGGGTAAAGATTCTTGCTCTCTCCCACTTAGCACTGTGGGGCTGGCACAGGCCAGGGACTACAGCACCACAGAGCGATGCTGGCAGACAGTGCTGTCTCTTCCATCTTTTGTGGGCAGAATGCCCCTTGCCAGCCCTCCACAAGGACCACAACCTTGGGGCTCAGCTTAACCCTCCAGGTTTTTTTACTTCCATTCCATTACCAGTCAGTTTTGCCTCTGCAAGTTGCTGGGGATGCATGGCAATGGGACGCATCCATCCCCACAGGGACGGTACACAGGGACCTTGCTGTGGCCACTGTGTGCACAGGGCTGGCACCCTCTGATGGTTTGTCACCCTTGGCATGGCAGAAACAGGGGAAGTGAAACAGCATCCCCTGGGTGCCATCAGGGAGCTGACGCCTTGGCTGGCCACTGTCCCCAAATGACTCCAGCCCTGGTGATGTGACACAGGGGCAGGAGGCAAGAAGACAGCAGCACCACTGGCATGCACCCACTGCAGCGTGCAGGACAAGCCACTGGACATGGGGTCATTGGGCTGGTGGGGACAAGGACAGGCAGATCCAGGCGTGCCCCTGCCACCCTGCTGGGCACCAGCACTGCTGCCATGGGGAGACACAACTCCAGCAGCAACACCGTGTCCCCACATGCCCCCTCAGTTCTCTTGCAAGCAATTGTGCCATGACCCAGCTACAGCATCTCCTTCCCACCCCATCAGCCGTGGGTTCCCTGTGCCACTGTGGGCTCCCGGTGCCACTGGCAGTGCTGTGCGAGTGCCGCCCGGATGGCTATTACCACA
This sequence comes from Vireo altiloquus, assembly GCA_013396875.1. NCBI lineage: Eukaryota > Metazoa > Chordata > Aves > Passeriformes > Vireonidae > Vireo > Vireo altiloquus. Next base: position 851,083 of record VZRF01012009.1, on the reverse strand, counting down.
GGAAGAGCTGTAACACTACAGCAAACCTCCCTGCTCAGCCCTGCTACAAATCAGGGTCAGGCGGCAGCGCTGTTAGACAGAGCCTGCCGGTACGTGCTCCTGCTCCTAATGTCCTCCCGCCACACGCTTAATGGGGACGCGCAGGAGAGCGATGTGACAAGGCAGAGGCTTGGCCCCGCTGCCCGTCCGGGGGTCCTGCCCTCAGAGCCAGCCCCCCGCCACTGGCAGAGCTGAGGGTTAACACCAGGGAGGCATGGCCGGGGATGTTTTCTTCCCCGGGGCTGCTCTGGCTTTACCTTTAACATCTGCAAATGTGGTTAAAAGTTTGCAGAGCCTATTTTTAGAGCCTCTCACCACATGCGATTTCTCCATTGTGAGACAGGAAACGCTGATGAGGTTGTTCGCCACGGAGCTGCTTTCTCCTCCCTGGATGGCCTCTGAGCTCCTCTGGCCTGGGCGGTGCTGCCACGCCACCAGTGCCCCTGGTCCCCACCTGCCAGGGTGTCCCATGGTGGCAGCAATGGCAAACCCAAGAGCTGAAGGTGACAAACTGCTGAAAGGTGCTGGCCCTGCACCTTGCCAGCGTGGTGGTCACACCAAGGTCACCATCCACGGTCCCTAGGCAGTGGGGGGACAGATGTGTCCCAATGCTGTTCAGCCCCAGGGACTTGGAGGCAAAACCAACCCCAGCAATGGAAAATACAAAACCTTGAGGGCGAAACCAGGCCCCAGCATTGCGGACCTTGTCCACCATCTTGCCCTGTGCCTCAGTTTCCCCAAAGGCACAGTATTTTGCTTGGCTGCCCACTCTGGAGCAGCACTAAGGGCTTGGGCAGCTGCTGCACCTCCTTGACCATGGGATGCATCGGTGCTGGGCACAGGGGCTGCCAGCAAACAGACCCTGGGAGGGGCATCCACTACCCACCCTCACACCCACCGGCCCCAGCATGGGCAGATCAGTGTGTTCTCACCTTCATGCTGAACACAAAACTCTCTGGAGCCAAAGCAGACCTGGCTGCCCCATCAGGCTCCGGCCCTGCTCCATGCCGTGGGCTTGGCAGCACGCAGGCGCGGCTGCGGCCGGGCGGCGCGGGTACCTGCTGTTTGAATGTCAACACCTCATTTATACATCTTGATTGGCTCTCATCAGCCATGCTGCGCTACACCTGATTGCTCCGAGCCGACGCAGGGTGCCAGGCTGCAGCGCCTAATTCCAGTTAATTGGCCCTTCATCCGAAGCAAAACAGAAATACAGGAATAAAGAAACAATAAAGCATCCTCCCCCGCTAAAAAAAATTAAAATCTTGGCGTTCTGGGGGTTGGTTTTATTTTGCAACCGTGAGCAGGCCATACTGTGGGCTATGGGAATTCCTTCCCAGGAGTGCTGGACCCTGCGTGAGCTGGGAGATGCTTTGCCACCCCACAGGCTCGGCTCACTCGCGCTCCCCCTCATCCCACAACGAGCTGGGCTCCTGCTCCCGCCCGCTCTTGCAAACCACTGAGGCTGAAATTTCAATTAAGAACGAGAAATAATTACCCACTGCTCCACATTTCCTCTAAAATGGTAGCCAATGCCGGCAAGCCGAGTCACCGCCTCCTGCCACGTCCTGGCGCTCACCGGCAGGCTGGCATTCGGATGACATTTCCAGGATAATGCCAGCCCAGCTGCCGCATGCTGGTGGTTGCTCCCTCAGCCATGCCAGGAGGCCAATGCTGGCGGATGCTTGGAAGAGATGCTCTCTTCCTCAGTGGGAGTGGGGCTGCTGTGAGCCCCTGCTGCCCTGGCTCAGCCTTTGAACCCTCTGCCCAGCGCTGCCCACTCCCAGCCATGCCCTGGGCTGGGATGCTGGTCCCCTGCTCTCCACCTGGCAGAAGAGCTCCGTGATAATGACTTGGCTCATCTCCTGGTCCAAGCCACACGTCACGGGGAACCACCAGGCTGCTGTCCCCAGCATCCGCCGTGCACAGGGATGGGGCATATGGGGATGTTCCCCTCACTCCAGGGAAGACACCGAAGTACTGGAATGTGTCCAGAAACAGGCAACGGAGCTGGGGAAGGATCTGGAGCACAAGGAGCGGCTGAGGGAGCTTGGGGGGGCTCAGCCTGGAGAAAAGGAGGCTCAGGGGAAAACTTCTCGCTCTCCACAACTCCCTGACAGAAGGGTGCAGCCAGGTGGGGGTCAGGCTCTGCTCCAGGTAACAAGTGATAGGACAAGGGGAAATGGTCTCAAGTTGAGCCAGGGGCAGTTGAAGTTGGATATTAGGAAAAATGTCTTCACTGAAAGGGTGGTCAGGCATCAGACCAGACTGCCCAGGATATTGGTGGAGTGTTCATCCATCTTGGAAGTGTCCAAAAAATGTGTGGATGTGGCACTCGGGGACATGGTTTAGCGGTGGGCTTGGCAATGTTTGGTTTATGGTTGGACTTGATTGTCTTAGAGAGGCTTCCCAACCTTCATGATTCTGTGATTCAATGATTCCATGCAGGAGGGCAGGAGCAAGAGGATGGGCAGCACCAGGGTGGGCAGCAGCCCTGGCTGCACCACTGGCATGTGGAACAGCACTGGGAAAGGGCAGATGGACCCACTTTCAGGACATGTCCCCAGCCTGGGGACACCAGCAGTGTGGCTGTGTCTGCCTCCCCCATGGCACTGCTCCAGGCAGATGCCCCAACCCAGTGCTCACCGGGGCACCCCAGACCTGCCCACAGCTCCAGAAATCACACTTCTTGCACCATTTCATTTTAGCACAGCCAGAAATAAGAGGAACAAACTCCACTGGGGTTGGCAAGGGCACAAACCCCAACCAGAGGATGATCTGGCATCCCACAAGTGCTCCTGCAGCTTTCCCTGTTGAGACAGCCTGTCCTGGCTCCAGCTCATGCTCTGTTGGGGTGACACAACCCTGTCACAGTGACACAACCTCACTGCAGATCCCCACGGTCCTGCCCCAGAGAGCTGTGGGAGATGCAAACCCTGGGAGAAGGCAGAGGTGGGACACTGACCTGGGCACAAAAGGCTCCTCCATGATGAGGATGGATGAGGAGGAGGGAAGAATAAATAAGGATCCACGCTGCAGCAGAACAAGCTGGTGCGGAAGATGTGCCATGTCCCCAAAACCAGACCCTCTGCCGTGTGGATGGTGTCTTATTTTCCCAGGATGTTTTCCCATTCCTCTTCCCACAATCCAGAGCTGGGAGGGCCACTGCAAAGCCTGCAAGTCCCGTGACTCCAGTGGCAGGAGATGCAGGAGCCCTGGGCAGCGATCACAAGAATGGGGAAAGCAGCAACCTCAGGTTGCAGATTAGCTTCATTTTACAGCCAGGGAGGCAGAAACCTCCCGTGGTTCAACATCTCGCTGGAGACCACACAGGGAGCCTGGGGAAAGCCAGGGAGAGGTCGCAGGTCTCTGCAGGGTGAGAGCATCCTCTCTCAGAGGAGGGAGGGAGGGAGGGAGGGAGGGAGGGAGCTCAGAGCCAGCAGGACCCCACAGTGGCCCCAACCCATCACCGCACCCCAAACCTCACAAGGGGCCACACGCTGCACCTCTTCCCCCTGTGACCCCAAACACCCACCGCTGCAATACCGGTGGGGGTTGCAGAAACCAGTTTGGTGAAGAGAGAGAGAGGTTCTTTACCCAAGTTTAAATGCACTTCCCTTGACTGAGTTCCCAGTTCAGCGTAGAGGAGACCCAGCTTGGCTGGCAGCCACGGCGCTCAGCTCTGCACGTCCCTGCCCAGAGACACATTCCTCAGCACTGCAGCTAAGTGCAGCACAGCCTTTGAGGCCTTCACCCCTCCTTCAATGATAATTTATGCCCTCTGACCCAACTCCCCCTTTTAAATCAGGCTGATCAATAGAGAAATCAGACAATCCTTTTAAGAAACTATCTCATCTGATCCTGCCAGCTAATGATCTCTGCTCTCCTTACAGCTGTTTGCAGATCTGTAGCCTAGGCTGCTGGGGGAAGCGGGAGTTAAAAAAGCCACTGGGCCAAATTCCTCCTTCCACAGTCCAAGCAGGAGCAGCAACTACACTAACGATTTGTATGGAAGCAAAACAGGAGATGCCAACTCCTGTTTTTTGGAAAGCAAGCCGAGCATCATGCTGCAGGGAAGCACTAGCTCCCAAAATCTGGTCCCTCATCCATCTCGCCACCAAACACGCTCTTCTCCCATCCTGGGAGCCCTGACAAGACATCCTCACTCTTCTTAGAGGCTCCAGCTTCCAGGCTTTCCAATGCCTCTCCTTCAAAGAAAACCCAGCAACACAAAGCAGCAACCCCAAATCTAGTTCCCGGCTGAGCCATGGTCACACACACCCTGTTCCGTGCACAGCCACAGCACTGCAACCCATGGCTCCAAGGGGATCCCATGAGCACTGGGATCTCCATTGCTTGGCTGGAAAACCCTCACCCCCTCACAGAGTAGCAAAAACTCAGGGGTGCAGCCACCTTCTGCCCACGGAAGAGCTAAACCAGATCAATGGAAAAGGGAGCAATGTCCAGCACAGCAGCGGGAGCGATGTGGCAATGTCCATGGAACAGCCTCCAGAAGGGCTTTAGGGACGGCAGCTGCATTTCCATTTAACTGGCAAAGGAACAGGGTTAACGAGCAAAGAGGGAAGCATCAGAGAACCTTTAAGTCTTCAAAGTAAATCAGCTCCTGGAACAAACGCGCTTGGTAGCCAAATGTCCCCTTCTCCTTTGTGTGCACGGAGATATTGACATTTATTATGATGCCCAAACCACCCAGAGGAAGGATGCTTTCCTCGCATCCAAGGGCCATTTCTCACCCTGGCACACTCACAGGGATTTCTCCCCTGCCAAGGCAGGGTCTGGCCCCCAGCACTCCCTCCTTTAAACCACCCAGGAGGCAGGATGGGACTGTGTCCCAGGGATACTCAGCATCTTCCCACGCCCACGGGGAGCCAGGGACCAGGCTCCAAGCCCGGGACACCTCCAAGGTCCCCCCACCATACATCCCCTCCCACCCAGCCCTTGCTCTGAAGCCCAAGAGCAGATGCAAAAGCCAAGGGGTCTGGAGGGCTGCGGCAGCACAGCACGGTGCAGGTCCTGCCACAGCAGTCACAGTGAATTACAAGGTATTAGAGCCCCGCGCTGCCGTGTCTCTGTGCAGCAGCAGTCACGGTGAAGGACATGCTATGATAGGACTAGAGTCTCCTCTGGAGATTCCAGTCACCGGCCTGGTGGAAGGCAGTGGTATGAGAGGCCAGCCCTGTTCTATAGATCATGTAGCGACAGGCATGTGAAGGACACGCTATTACAGGACGAGGAGTGCTGAGAGCCGTGGGGTTTGGGGAGGGGGGACGGCTGTGCCTCGCTGGATCACTGAGTGCCCACGCTTTGCGAGCCAGCAGCCGTGAACGTTTTTAATTATGCTTTCCTACTTTATCGAGCATCTCATTTTCATTTACACGCCGGCCATCTCCACCTGAGAACGTGGCCGCTGCTGTTCCTTTCCAGCACTGCTCCCATATCCCCTCACGCATCAGCTGGAGGGACCCAGTGGAGCTGGAGGTCCATCCTCAGCACAGGGGACCCATTTGGTGACCGACCTGCCCTGCAGCTTCCCTACGCTCCTCACACAATGCCAAGGACCATAAGGGAGCTGGGAAGAGCCTCCCCAATGCTCAGTGTCCCTCCCCGTCAGAGCAGCCAATTTTAGTGGCTGCCATAAATGCAGCAGGAGCAGTGTCCCCTGGTGAGGCATCGAGCGGTGACTAAGAGCGGAGATGACAATAAAGCAGAGGAAGCAAGGTCTGACTGCAAAGCAGCAAACCACCCCCCCCGAATCCTGCTCAGAGGCACTGACTGATGATGCTCCCCCAAACCACAGCCTGAGCCCAGTGAAGGAGGGCTGGCTTCTCTGGGGCTCAGGTGGAGCCCCAGCGCAGGCTTGGTTCGGGTGGAAATCCCATAAACAGGAGGGGAGAAAGGCTTCCCCCATCAGGACGCTGGGATGGAGTTCAAGCCTCTTAGCAAAGCACACAGGGAGACTTGTGTACAGCCCCTGCAGATAAATCTACCCCCTTAAAGCGTTCTCAGTGGTAAATGCAGTAGAGACTGTGCAGGACCTGACAGCTCAAGGTGTATTTATGGTGCTTTGGCACCAGGGATACAACCAGTTGGGATTTTTGCTCGGCTCTACCACTTGGGCATAGCACAGCCACAACAAACCCATTTGAATACCTCTTGTTTCAACCAAGGCAGAGATCCAGCCTATTCCCTGCGGAGCAAGCGCCAGACCTTGGGCCAAATTAATCTCCGATGGATCTCCATCAACTTCATGGAGTTACAACTACAATTTGGCCCATGCCTGACACGTAAATCTGCTCATTTTTCTTCCAAATCGTCCAAATACCGCAGCATTTGTTAGCGCAGGAGAGGGGACGCATCCTCCGGGAGAGATCTCTTTGGATACCGCGCCAGCCCTTTCTTTTTTTTATTTCCTTTGCTGCCTGGGATAAAAGGCAAGCAAGACAGACCGTGGTACGTGTCTGAGCTGTTTGGGAAAGAAATAGGAATTTCCTCCTGCCATTCCCAGTCTTTTGATAGGCAGGTGGGATGCGAGCAGGAATAACTCAATCAAGACAGAGCAATTTTTAATTAATTTGTGGATCCCTTCACCGCCTGATTGCCTTGGAGACAAAAGGGAAGCCTCTCCTTTAACACTTGTGTGCGCCTGGTACTCTGAGCCTCCCCTTTTCACCGGCACATCTTTGGTCTTGAAAGCTGCACAAAAGGAAGAATTCCTTGATCTTTTGCCTTGGCTTTTGCTAAGACAGAGACACACATGAGGGGGAGCTGGGTTGGGGGGTTTTTTTTGAGTTTCTTTTATATTTTGGGGGCATTATTAAAGCCCAAAATGTACATAGAGAGAGGTGGAGAAGGAAAAAAAAAAAAAAGAAAGGGGAATAAAATCCCTCAAAGCTAAGAAAGGAGAGCATTTTCCGTCAACACCTTCTGCCCAGCCCGCTCCATCCCCAAGGGGAGGGAGTTGAAAGGTTCAAGCTACATCAAGTGGTGAGTAATGCAGCAGGAGGCTCCTGCCCGGGGCCGGGGTCTCGCCCTCCGCCACCCTTCCTGCCCCGTGCCCGGTGCTGGCGGGGCAGAGCCCAGCTCTCACCCTCCCCTTCTCCCCCCCACCAGCGACCACGGGGATGCGGGAACTTCCAAGGCAGTGAGTGACACCACAATTATCGATTGCCGGCTGCAAAGGCTTGCTCTCACCTCCCCCCCTCTTCTCACTTGTTTTCTTCTGTGCAGCAGTGCCAGCCTTCAGAGACTGCTGCTGTAAAAGGCTCGGATTGACGGGGTGTCAAGATATCCGCTGCCCCCGGCTTTTAACGTTCCCTTGCAGGGGGGAGCGGGAAGAGCCCCTGCACCGGTGAGGGGAGCTTGGATAGCTCCAAAAGAAAGGGAGGAATGAAAAGCCTCCCTCTCTCCTCTGTCGAGGAGATGCTCTTGAACCACAAGCAGCTTTTTCAGCCTCAGCTTGGCTGCGAGCGTCTCGGAAATCTCAAGATGCTGGGAAGGAGGAGAGGCGATGTGCCAGCCGGCCCCCGCCAGCGCCTGCATCCTGCCCAAAATCAAGGCACCCAAAAAACCCACCACGCTCCCCAGCAGGTCTGTGGGGTGGCACACACACCTGACCACCCAGCAGATTTGGCAGTGGCCATTTTAGAGGTGGGGAAGGCAAGACACATCCAGGCCAGATGAGGTCACTCGGAAGAGGCTGCAAAAGGACTGGGACACCCCAGCTTGGGCAAATCCTCTGCTGTTCAACACTGATGGCACAAGGGGACCAGCTCAGAGGGTTTTCCTAGCAAAGAGACTGGCACAGCAGGAACTCCAGGTGATCCCTGGATCCCCCACCAAAGGTTGCTATGTTACTCTACCCAGTGGCCCTGGGATGGTCCCCTGCTGGCTCTGTCCCCAGCTCAGCTGACAACCCACAGCAAGTGCCATCCCTGCCACAAAATGGGGACGGTCACCTGCCTGTGGAGGTGTTTGTTTGCAAAGCCTGGTGGCACCTTGGGGACCACAGCTAAGTGTTACGTGCTGGAGCCAGAGGCCTGAAATTAAAGCCAGGTCCACGACTGTCAGTGTCGACACCTGGTGATGGGAGGAGAGGGATCGATGATGGAGAGTCTGTCGCTCCTGATGCATCGCTGTCAGGGTCAATACACAATTCCCGGGGAGATCAGATGTCCAGGTTAACTGCTTTGCCTCCGTGCTAAGCCGATGGGCTGGTGGAGCCCCATCCTGCTCACACATCCTCTTCCCCAGTCACACTCACCCCATAGCCACCAAATGCCACTGAGAGCAGCCCTGGGGCTTGTGGCGCTTGTTTTCATCCATGTAAGCTCAAGTGTAGTTCAAATGGCTGCCCGAGGCTGGGAAAGGGACACAGGGACAACAACAGGGACCTGCCCCCCCAGGAGCTCTTGGCTGCACCAAACCAGCCCACTGCCATGGGCAGCATCACCATGGGACCTCATGGGGACACAGGCTTGGGAATGGCCACCACCTACGCTGGCCACCCAAGGGGGCTGGGAGGGGAAGTGGGGGTGATGAGATCTCTGAAAGGAGGAGCCCCATCTGCCAGCCTCCCTGTCCTCAATTCCTGAGCAACAGAAAAGGCAGGAGAGGACGGAAACTCGCCTGGCAGAGGTCCTGCAGGCTCAGTGGCTGTGTCCTGCTCCTCACCCTGGGTGCACAGAAAATCCACGTGGCTTTGGCACAACACCTTTCCCCTCCAGGTGACACCACAGACCCCGGTGGGACAGGAGAGCTGTGACAGCAGGGCTGCACTGTGCCCTCTGCACCAAGCAGGCTTGTGGCACCCCAAGGCACCCCAAAGTCATTGCAGTGTGTGCAGGCAGGAGGCAGAAGCCCTGCTTTGCACCCCTTCCCATGTGTCACGCTGGGCAGGATCCGTCCCCGTCCCAGGGGGTCCTGTGAGGACGAGAGCCACCCGCAGCCAGACTGCAGCGTCTCACCCCGACAGCTCCCGGGGGGTTTCAGCTGCTCATCTCCTCCTCCAGCACAGCACAACCTACCCGGGGGAGCCTGGTGTGACCCCCTGAGGAGGGGACCAGGGGGTCCTACCTGCCATCAGCCCACGGAGCCAGTCTGGGGGGGACACAGCATCGCACCCGGCACAGCCAGACTTGCACCAGCTCCCCCCCAAAAAATCCCAGGAAAACAGAGCGCGGCATGAATAACAAAAGCAGCGATCAGTAAAGACTCTCCCAAGAGGCTGCAAGTTCTTCAATTAGAGCTCGCATTATAGGAATGAGAAACTCCACGCCGTCTTCGTACGGATAACACTTTTTTCCCCCCTCTCTTTTAAAGAATAAAGGGAGGGAGGCAGAGGAAGGGCTGCATCTCTAATGCAACAGACAGGTCTGCTGAGATTCACTTTGGCTCTTATTTTGACTTTCATCTAAAAGAGCTGCCCTGGGAATCCATTAAGTCCAATTTAAATCGGCTCTCCGCCCTCACGGTTTCTCCCCGCCTTCGCGCCCCCCCCAGCTCCTTTCTCCCCCCTCCTCGGAAGCAAACAAACACAAAAGCAAGGCCAGGCAGGGCAGGCAGCGAAGGGCAGGCAGCGAAGGGCAACACCGGCGCGGTTTCGGAGCCCTTCCCTGGGGATTACAGCCTTCCCCAGGGCAGTTGCTCCATCTTTATTTCCGCCCAAATAAACACAATCCGGCCACGTTTGGATACCACCTCGGTATGCCTCACCTCGATGGCGCTTTTGGGGGACCGGGGGGGTTTCGGGACCTCCTTCTGCTCCCCACACATCTCCCTTCTCCACACACAGGCGTATTTCCCCCTGGTTTTAATATTTTTTGAGTACAATTAGCTCCATTAACGCCACAACCGGCAAAGTTGGACGGGATATAATCACATACTTCAAGTTTGTTGGTGTGGTTTGGTTGGTTTTTTTTTTTTTTTTTTCCGTTTCCCCCAGTGAGCTTCCCCACCCCGAGATCATTCCTCTGCCTTTGGGAATCGCCCCCCCTCGCAGCTGGGCGAGGGACGGACCCCTCGCCTTTCATCTCACCACACTCATTCAAGCTCTGCTTCTGTCGTATAAGCAGTTTTCCAGCTCTTCCCCCCCCGCCCCGTAACACACCCGCTCTGCATTGCATCCTATTCATATGTTTTCAATCATCGCCGTTTCGTTATTTAAAACAAAAGCACACGGTTCCCCCCACTCCCGGGCAGCACTCCGAGCCCCCTCACTGGGCTCCACGGCTATTCCCTGGTTTGTTTGTTTATTAATGTCAGCGGAGGATTTGGAGGCAAAATTTGCCATGGGAGAAAGGGAGCGGGAGGTGAAAGTCCCACCGAGGGGCTTTCCAAAGGCGCAGCCAGATGTGCAAACCCCACGATTCCTTGGGTTATCTGCTAGATCCATTTTTTCCTGCCCCGCCAGCCACCGAATAAAAGAAAGAAAATCCATCAAGTCAGCGTTCTCACGTGCAGACAACGGCAAGGAGAGCCAGGCGCCCGCCCGCGGCACCGCCGCAACTTTTGGAAGTATAAAACCATGCACATCCATAACTCCTCAATTAAATAAGCCTCCCCGGGAAGACTTCCCTCTGCAGAAGCTTTCACAGCCCCGTGCCCGTTATTATTTTAACTTTTCAAAAGTAGGGAGTCAGGACAAGCAAAAAGGAATCCATCCCTTCCACACACAAACATTTCCAAGTCTCAGCTGTATCTTTGTTCAGACACCCATCAATCGGCAAGTCAGGAGGGGTTTTGGACCGGTTGCAAATTTCTTTATTACTTCCAGAAAAGCAAAACAACCCCCCCACGCACGCCCCCCGGCTCCTCCGTTGCTGCTGCAAATAGGACACACACACACACACAACACACACACACAACACACACACACACGTACGTATAATCCCCCCTCCCTCCCCAAACTCCGCGATGCCGGCGCCGTGCATCCATTCAATCGCAGCAGCACACGAGTTGCACAAGAGAAAAATAAATCCGNAAGCACAAAGATGTAGCTTGCAACAATACCTGCGATGGTCCTCGCTCTCTCCTCTCTCTCCTGCTGGCTCGCTCTCCTCCTCTTCCAGAGCACAGTAGCCAGATTAGATCCTTAGAAAAAAAAATGTGAGAACTAGCACAATTCTCCTTTTTTTTTTTTTTTTTTTTTGCTTCCCTTCTCAGCAGCCCTTCTGAGCTCCTTCACTAACCATTATTCATAGACCACTAGGGGATATAAGGTAATTAGAAACGGCCCTATAGCATCCAGCCTGAAAATGTAATGCCAGCGGTAGGAGTGGTGGAGGGCTCTGGCTGCGGGCGGCTCCGGCAGAAAGTGCTCGCTGGAGCTGGGGACCGAGGTGAGAAGTGGGGTGGAGGAGAGGGCGAGCGGCAGCGGGTGCTGGCAGCTCTCCCGACAGAGACCAGGGTGGCCAGGGACACCGAGCGGCACCGGTTTGGGCTGGGTTTGGGGATGGTTTGGGGTTTGGTTTGTTTGGTTTTTTTTTTTTTTGTATTTTTTTGTATTTTGGAGTGGGCTCGCCGTGCCCGTGTGAGCTGTGCTGGGGCTGCGTGTGTGTGTGTGTGTGTGCGCGTGTGTATGTGTTTGTGCCAGGAATAGCAATCAGCAGAGGCAGCACACAGAGCGCAAAAATGCCATCATGCAGGGTCAACAGAAAGCTGCAGACATTTTTTTTTCTCCTCTTTTTTTTTTTTTT
>VZRF01012009.1:802910-839230 GCA_013396875.1 Vireo altiloquus | reverse complement strand
ATCAGATTACCCCCCCCTTCCCTCCCCTCCCCTCCACGCACACACACACACACCCTCCAGCCCCAGCGATCCCAACCCTCCGCCAGCACTGCACCGGGGAGATGCCGGAGTCAGCGCAGGGTGGGATGCGGGTCTGGCCGCCGTGATGAGCTGGGTGGGATGAGCTAGGTGGGCTCGGCAGGGAAGCAGAGCAGGAGGGAGGCAGCGCGGGGAGGGGGGGAGGTGGAGGCAAATGAACAAATCACACCTGCAGCTTTCTGCGTGCCGGAGCCAGCTGCAGCCCAGGCAGCGACCGGCAGGAAAAATCCAGGCGCGCGGGCTCCCAGCACCATCATCTGCGGGCATTTAGGTGCACGGTGAGCTGATGGCAGCTCGTCGCCGGGAGCGATTGATTTTGGGGAGGTTTATTATTAGCAGGAGGGGAAAGGGAGGTGGTAACAAAGAGCAACCCTTCCACACACACTGATTTTCCCAAGGGGTAAATAAAACCCGTCGCAGAGGCGAGGAGAGGGAGGCGATCTCCTCGCCAAGGGACGCAGAGCTGTGGTGGCCCTGGCACACCGGGCCACCCGTGCCCTGCCGCCGGCGGTGCCGGGATCGCTGCCGCGCAGCTCCGCGCCCCGGCTCCTGCCCGAAGGGCGCAAACGCCCAGCCCTGCCTCCTCCCACGGCTCCGCTCTGAGCCTCTCGTTAATTGAACTAAAGCTGTTCACCTTGATAACGCAGCACGGCAGCAAGTTTCCGAGCCGTACGCGGGGGGCTGGAGAGCTATTTGATCCACTTCCAAGACGCTGCCTTTCAATTCAACCCCTTGCTCTTGAAGGATGAATAACCAGGCCCTCTCTTTTCCCTGTTAATTACTCGAGATAGGAGGCATCAAGCTGCAAACCAGACCAAACCTCATAAGGGGACACAGCACCTGCAAAAGCTTGTTCTCATCTCCCCTGTCCTTTTCCTCTCCATCCCCATCTCCATCCCCATCCTCATCCTTATCCCCATCCCCACTGCAGACCCAGCCTGGCTGTTTGTAGGCAATACACCACAACATGCTCCCAGCCACCTCCAACTTCACACATGCCTCTCTGCAGGATGGTAAATCAAGCTGGGATCTCATGGCTCTCCAGGGACTTGGTGTTATTCCCCCTAATCACCAATCTGCCCTGCCCTTCACAGGGAAGAGCCTGGCACTGTTTGGCACCACAAGCCATGACTGCCACCCTAGTAAAGCCAAGGTGGGATGGACCCAAAGGACGTCACCCCCAGCTTCTCCTCTGGGATTGTGAGAAGACTAAAGGATTTGTTATTTTTACACTGCAATCCAATAAATTCAACAATCTGGTCTGTCCCTGCTATTTCCCAGCTCTGCTATGTTTGAAATCCCCACCTCCAGGAGTCCTGTGATTACAGGAAGACCTCAGCCCTGCTCTCCTCAAACTCTGACCTCACCATAGTGGGGAGAAAGGTTGAAACCACAAGCCCCAGAGAGCCCCATATGCAAATTAAATCACCACCAAACACTTCAGTTATTAAATGCTGTTATTTTTCTGGAACCTTTATAGTTCTGTGCCTATGATTTACGGGTTCAAAAAGGCTGATTTCATGACTTCTCAGCATTTCTGAGGTGTCAACACCCACGTCACCTCTGTTTGCATGACACGGTCATGTCTTTCTAAGCCCAACCACTGGCTGGGTGGGAGACCACAACCTATAACACCAATTAACTTTACTCATTAAAACCTCCAAGCTCATAGAGGATGCTGCTGCTCAGTTGTGCAGATGGAAAAGTTGCCATCCCCTTGATAAAATCTGGATCCAGAGCATCCTGGAGCAGATCTCNGGCAGCACACAGAGCGCAAAAATGCCATCATGCAGGGTCAACAGAAAGCTGCAGACATTTTTTTTTCTCCTCTTTTTTTTTTTTTTGTAGGCTTAATCCTCTGGAGCGGGGGAGAGGGAAAAGGAGGAGGCTGCTGCCTTCTTTATAGTTTTGATTTTTTTTTTCCTCTTCCAACCTCGTAGGATCAGATTAACCCCCCCTTCCCTCCCCTCCCCTCCACGCACACACACACACACCCTCCAGCCCCAGCGATCCCAACCCTCCGCCAGCACTGCACCGGGGAGATGCCGGAGTCAGCGCAGGGTGGGATGCGGGTCTGGCCGCCGTGATGAGCTGGGTGGGATGAGCTAGGTGGGCTCGGCAGGGAAGCAGAGCAGGAGGGAGGCAGCGCGGGGAGGGGGGGAGGTGGAGGCAAATGAACAAATCACACCTGCAGCTTTCTGCGTGCCGGAGCCAGCTGCAGCCCAGGCAGCGACCGGCAGGAAAAATCCAGGCGCGCGGGCTCCCAGCACCATCATCTGCGGGCATTTAGGTGCACGGTGAGCTGATGGCAGCTCGTCGCCGGGAGCGATTGATTTTGGGGAGGTTTATTATTAGCAGGAGGGGAAAGGGAGGTGGTAACAAAGAGCAACCCTTCCACACACACTGATTTTCCCAAGGGGTAAATAAAACCCGTCGCAGAGGCGAGGAGAGGGAGGCGATCTCCTCGCCAAGGGACGCAGAGCTGTGGTGGCCCTGGCACACCGGGCCACCCGTGCCCTGCCGCCGGCGGTGCCGGGATCGCTGCCGCGCAGCTCCGCGCCCCGGCTCCTGCCCGAAGGGCGCAAACGCCCAGCCCTGCCTCCTCCCACGGCTCCGCTCTGAGCCTCTCGTTAATTGAACTAAAGCTGTTCACCTTGATAACGCAGCACGGCAGCAAGTTTCCGAGCCGTACGCGGGGGGCTGGAGAGCTATTTGATCCACTTCCAAGACGCTGCCTTTCAATTCAACCCCTTGCTCTTGAAGGATGAATAACCAGGCCCTCTCTTTTCCCTGTTAATTACTCGAGATAGGAGGCATCAAGCTGCAAACCAGACCAAACCTCATAAGGGGACACAGCACCTGCAAAAGCTTGTTCTCATCTCCCCTGTCCTTTTCCTCTCCATCCCCATCTCCATCCCCATCCTCATCCTTATCCCCATCCCCACTGCAGACCCAGCCTGGCTGTTTGTAGGCAATACACCACAACATGCTCCCAGCCACCTCCAACTTCACACATGCCTCTCTGCAGGATGGTAAATCAAGCTGGGATCTCATGGCTCTCCAGGGACTTGGTGTTATTCCCCCTAATCACCAATCTGCCCTGCCCTTCACAGGGAAGAGCCTGGCACTGTTTGGCACCACAAGCCATGACTGCCACCCTAGTAAAGCCAAGGTGGGATGGACCCAAAGGACGTCACCCCCAGCTTCTCCTCTGGGATTGTGAGAAGACTAAAGGATTTGTTATTTTTACACTGCAATCCAATAAATTCAACAATCTGGTCTGTCCCTGCTATTTCCCAGCTCTGCTATGTTTGAAATCCCCACCTCCAGGAGTCCTGTGATTACAGGAAGACCTCAGCCCTGCTCTCCTCAAACTCTGACCTCACCATAGTGGGGAGAAAGGTTGAAACCACAAGCCCCAGAGAGCCCCATATGCAAATTAAATCACCACCAAACACTTCAGTTATTAAATGCTGTTATTTTTCTGGAACCTTTATAGTTCTGTGCCTATGATTTACGGGTTCAAAAAGGCTGATTTCATGACTTCTCAGCATTTCTGAGGTGTCAACACCCACGTCACCTCTGTTTGCATGACACGGTCATGTCTTTCTAAGCCCAACCACTGGCTGGGTGGGAGACCACAACCTATAACACCAATTAACTTTACTCATTAAAACCTCCAAGCTCATAGAGGATGCTGCTGCTCAGTTGTGCAGATGGAAAAGTTGCCATCCCCTTGATAAAATCTGGATCCAGAGCATCCTGGAGCAGATCTCACCCTAAGCTATCTCAAAACAGCATGATCAGCATCAAAAAGCCTCTTCCCATCTTCCCTGCCATGAGAGCAGGGCTCACCTTGCTGATCAAAGTCGGAGGCTTCCCTGGACATAACCCTGCACCTCCTGCCCCAGAGAGGCTGAAAAATAATGACTCATTGCAATGTTATTTCTGGAGCTGCTAAAACAAAGGCACTCTGGCTCCCTTGGCTCCCTCGGTGTCTCACCGCTTCGACCTAAATGATAAGGCATCCTGAGAAAACTGAGCTTTTCCCCACCACTCTCCTCTTTCAGCCAGCCCTGACATAAGTTGCCAACCCGGGGTCCAAGGGCCTCCTCAGTACCTACATGGGATGCTCTAAGCTGGCTCTTTCTCATTCATTTTTATTTTATCCCTCTTCTTAGCCGATTTTCCCTCAGCCCCACTCCCAACCATCCCAATGGGTTGCTCTCTTCCCCTGGCCCAGGTGACATCTTGCACCGGGTGCTGTACACCCCAAATGTGCAGTGGCTCCTTGCCGGCAGGGAGCAGCAGCCCTGCTCCAGCTCTCATCAAGCTCCGTGCATCGGCTCTGAGCGGATCCGATGGATTTTCATTTCCTAACTTTGCCCTTCGGGCTATTTCTAACGAGCTTCCTCACGCTTAAAAAAAAAAAAATCCTTCATCTTGCAGCGCGGTGTCAGAACAGCAACACTTGGGATGACTGTGCCTGCGAGGAGGCTGGAAATTAATTATATCACAGTGGCTTTAGGTAGGGATCCATCCACTGACCTCCTCGTCCGGCTCCCATCTGGGACCCAGGGAACAGCCAGAAATCCCCTCCCAGAGCAAACAGGCTTTTTTTGGCCTTGAAAAACACATTTTTGTGGTGTGGTGTTTGGTCTGTGCAGCACAGCCCTGGGTGCGGAGCCACCACTGTCCTCCTGTGACCCCGTGCCCTCCCCGTACCCCACATCCCCAGCCTTGAGCCCCCTTGTGTAGCCTCTTCCTGCAGCACCGGGTCCATCCACCTTCCTGGACTCAACCCTCCCACTGGGAGGGAAGAATCAGTCCTGGGTGCCTTAATTTCCACTAATCAGATGTTTTAATGAGTTTCTCAGTGCCCAGCACATCCCACTTCCCACCACCACCCCCTCCGAGGCCGGCCCCGCTCCCGCGCCGTGCCGAGGCCCCTGACATCTCGAAGGCTTTCCTTGGTGGGAGAGCAGCGATTATTTCTCTCAAAAGGTCTCTTATAATGGAAACCATCTCTGCATCCCTCCTTGGTCTCCTCCTGCCGTGACCCAGGCTCCGTCGAGAGGAGCTCTGCTCCGAGGCAGCGCCGTGTTTCCATGGAAAGAGTGAATAGCAGAGTCTTCCCAGTGGTTTATTAGAATTCCTTTTACTTCGATGGAGAGTTTTAGAGCAAAGTAGAAAGGCTTTAATGTGGGGCTAATGGAGCCCCTGGGAAGTCCAGGAAGGAAATCTCCCCTGGAGAAGAGGAGGCGTGAGGAGAGGGAGGGCAACTTTCAAGACAAATTCCTGGACAGGTTGAAATTTTTTTGCAGGAGCCATCTCAGGCAGCGAGAAATGGAAATGAATGTTTGTTTTATTTTTAACAGATGTTACAAAAGACCTGCCAGTAATTCAGCGAACGATGCAAAACCTAGATCCCACTCACTTTTCCCGGCATGTCTTCCATCCCCTCCCTCTCCTGCTTGGTACAAACGCTTATTTGCATTTAGCATATCATATTTAAAAAAAAATAAAAATATTAAGCAATAAAATAACAATCGTACGCCACTTCATTTCCTCCCTCCCTAAGGCTTTGGTTTCAGTTTAAATCCTTGGTTGGAGCAGCTATTAATTGTTTTTAATACATTTTTCTGTCTCTTCAGATTTCCCAAACCTATAATCTACTCACTCACTTTGGGGGCTGCCCTCTTGCCAGGACCCCCATCCCTCTCGTACCCTGCTCTTCCCTCAAGAAACAGCTCTTGACTCTGTAAAGCGTTTGGAGCCCCAGTGTGAAACACAGACTGCAGTCGCTTCTTTGGGGAGAAAAACAGGGATTTGCAGTTAAAAGGTGGGGAGATGAAAAGGAGAGGAGGCACAATGGGGGAATCCTAAAACCATCCAGCCAGGGGCTGGAAAAGCAGTAGGAGTGTGGCTCTCCAAAAAACATGAACACATACCACAGCATTTGGCCCACTGGGAATTCCAAAGCTGATCTGAAACCCACCATGATGCCAGAGGGGTATTTGGGATGAGATACAGCATTTGTGAGTGCCACACATGAAACCCAAACCTGGGAGGCAAGTGACAGTCATGGGATCCCAGAATGGTTTGGGTTGGGAAGGGACCTTAAAGATCATCACATTCCAACCCACTGCCATGGGCAGGGACACCTTCCACTATTCCAGGTTGCTCCAAGCCCTGTCCAACCTGGCCTTGGACACTTCCAGGGATCCAGGGGCAGCCACAGCTTCTTTTTGCCAGGACCTCCCCACCTTCATGGAGACGAATTTCTTCTTAATATCCAATCTATCCCTGCCCTCTGTCGATGTGAAGCCATTCCCCCTTGTCCTGTCACTCCATGCCCTTGGAAAGAGTCCCTCTCCAGCTCTTTTGTAGTCCTGGCCAGAGGAGCCCTGAATCCCACGGATACCAGATTTCCTGAAAATGAGCAACTTTGGCAGCTCCTGGTTTAACTCTTGCCTGCAAAACACAAGCTGCAATGGTTTCCCTTTTCATGCCTAACTGTGGAATACCACTTCTCCTCCTGATCCCCAGCTTTCCAAAGAGTAAGATCCCAGGAAAACCTGGAGTGGGCAAATGCTGGGTGATTTTCTGGCCCGTTTCCTGTTAGCATGCACAGCCTCAAGTGGGGCTCAGTCCACAGCCCATGATCCCACACACCGACATGCCTTGTGCTGGATTCACTCCATCGATGAGTTGCTTGTGGGATCCCAAGCGGGAAAGGAGGAGACAGACTCCAGGGAGCAGCTACAGGTCAGTACTGATACAAACGGGGTGTCCCTGCACCCATTATAAATCCTAAAATCTGCCTGATTTCCAGGCAGAAAATGGCATCCGTGTGCATTTCCAGGTGACGGAGGAAAACTGGCTGTTTTCACTGAGCTTTCTCCTCTTCCCGTTACAATCCTGCACCTGGTTAGCAACTGTCGGAAAGAGGTTAATCACAGTCCTTAAATCAGGAACCTTGTTGTGGTATGCTCGGGATGCACATCTGTGCTCTTCATGGCTCATCCCCGGCGGCATTTGGGAGAAGGCAATATGCCAAAAAAACCCCACCCCCAAATAAGCCACCCAACCCCCCTCCCAAATGAGCGACAAGCATCTCAGGGTGCAGGATCCTGCTGATTCCTTGAGCCGGCTCTGCAGCACACGTGAAAAGCTCATCATTCCCGCAGCCCCACCACAGCCATGGGTTAAAGCCATCTCAGATAATGCGGTGTTGGCACAGCCATTATGGGGCAGAAAAGGCTTTTGAGGGATTGGTTTTTTGCTCGCTGGCCAGACTTGTGATGGAGGGGAGGAGGCATCACCTGGAAATGCCTTGGGAGCAATCCATGAGGATCAGAGGTGGCCTCACATCCCAACCCAGAGCTCAGTCCTTGGCAGAGCAAAGGCTGGAGCTCCAGCAACCGCCAGCTGCCCAGCTTGGCTCCTGATTTCCAAGCACTGCAAAGCCCGGCCTGGCCTTGCTATTTCTAGGCCTGTCCCAGGGGATTACCCTGCTCTCCCTCTTTTGGGAAAAAGAAGCATTTTGGAGCCTCGGAGCCCTGGTGCTCAGCCGGGCCCCGGGCTACTGGTGCGGCAGAGCCGGAGGCTCTCAACTACGGAGAC
The DNA here is from genome assembly GCA_013396875.1 of Vireo altiloquus. Classification (NCBI taxonomy): domain Eukaryota; kingdom Metazoa; phylum Chordata; class Aves; order Passeriformes; family Vireonidae; genus Vireo; species Vireo altiloquus. Next base: position 831,526 of record VZRF01012009.1, on the reverse strand, counting down.
TGAGGCCGTTCCACGCACACGCACGTGCACAGCCCGGAAAATGGAGAGGAACTGATCCCGGAGGCAAATCTCTTTTGTTCTAACCCCGTTGCTGTAACTGGATCTCCCCAGGTTCCCGGCTCGGGAGCCGCGGCGGATCACATCGCTTTCATGCCTTTTCCCAGTGCCAGCTTGTCACATTCCCCCGTCGCCGGCGGCGGGGAGGGGACGGGCGGGAAGGGGAGGCATCGCTCCCAGCGCTTGTTTACCTCACCACCGTGCACGAAGGGTGTACGGCGGTAATGAGCAAAAACCTGGAGGGAGCAGATTGCAGAGCCACGGCATGAGACCACCCCCACCTCACAGGCTGCCCCTTTTTAACGAGGTCCCCCCCATCCTCCTCCCCGCCAGGCTCCCTGTGCCCTGACATCCTCCTGCCTTTCCCCGCTGTCTCGTTCCGACTGCAGAAATGCTGATTCACAGAGCCCGGCGCAGGAGGCGTTCGGGAGGCAGAGAGAGCAGCACAACACCGCCCGAACGCACCCGACCTCCCCGGGCGCCTTCACACCGGAGACTGGCGACAGCAGAGTCGCTGCAGATTAATCCACTCTGCGCTTATTCCAGCACCTCTTTCCGAGTGACTCCCTCGCCTCTCAGCAAGGTGAATCCATCCCCCCCGCTTCCCAGGAGAGCTCGCATGCGAATTTGCCTCCCCTTTCTGCACAGGGGAAAGCAAGGTGAAAGATTTCACGCGCCACGCAGCGAGATGCCAGGATAGCGGGATGGGGTGGATGGCGCTTCCCCAGGGAAGTACTTTGCTTTCCAAGTGGTAGGGCAAAGAGAACAGCACCGTGACCTGCTGCCAGGCATGTGTCAGACCTCACTCTTGGATGCTTTGATGCATCACCAGCAACCCAGACCCCGTCTCCTCCTTCCAGGGCAGCCAGTGCCCGGCGGCGGGGTCCGCACCTCGGCTGGCTCCTGGCATCCACCGCCACGTCAAGGGCGCTGCGCCGTGACAGCAGCCAGCACGAGCCGAGCTGCCTGCCCTGCCTCACCTCCCCTCTCTTCTCTCCTCTCCTCTCCTGCCAGCACAGTGCAGCTGGTGCAGCAGCAGGGCTGAAATCCGAGACAGCAAAAAGGATGTTTTTTCGGGGCAGGCTGTAGGAACGGTGTCCCCAGCAGCCCAGGGCAGGCGAATGGCTGTGAAAGCAGGGGATGGCTGTCCAAGCATTTTGCTTCTCCCAAGTGCAGGTCTCCTCACTCTGTGACAACCACAACACATTGTAGGAGTGCTCAGGTGACTAGATCCGTCCTGTTTTACTCCATCTTGCATTCTGTAACCCCATTCACTTCTCCCCCTGAGGCCACTTCATCTCAAAGTCACCCGAGGTGCCACAATGGATGCAAACACTTGGGGACCCCGTGCACTGAACAGCAGGATGTGACACAGACCTTCCTGTCACCCTCACACTCCTCCCTGTGCCATGTCCCTCTGGACCAGCTCAGCACTGCTTGAGGTCCAGAGGGATCCATCCCAGAGCAGGGAATGCAGGAGATAAACCCAGTAAGTCATGCAGGGAAGCCAATATTGCATCCAGCTCTGCAAGCCCATGAGAACACTCTGGATGTGTCTGGGTGACACCAGGGCATCAGGACACCCCTTGCCATCACCACATTGCTGCATCTGCAGCCCCAAGGCTCAAAGATCAAACCCACCTTTTATTTTAATCCTTCCATGTTTTTTTTGCAGGGTGTATCAAAGCTATGCTGGTCCCCTGGTCCCCTCTGCATGGGTGACTGACTGCCCACAGCCAGTGGCCAAGCAGGGCTGCTCATGTGGTTCCCTGAAAAGCCATGGTGCATCTGAATAGATTTCCACCACGCAACTGTAAAGGCCCCAGTGGATTTGAATAGGAGCCCCTTGAGGTATTATCTCAGCAGTGCCTCGAGGCAACCACCTGAATCCTCCCATGACTGCTGCACAAACCTGGAATGTCTCCAGCAACTGAGGATTATGGACAGACCTTGCAAGAGGAGCCCCTAGACCACCACAGCCTGGCCAGCACCATCAGCTCTCTGATGCTCCCATGTGCGGCCAATCCTCAAAAAACAAGGCACGGTGATGCTAAGAAGACCAAAGCCCAGATGCCAAGGCAGGAAACCAAGCTGAAGTTTTCACATTAATCATATCGAGCTCTATTCTTTTTCATCTATTTCAAGGCAAGTCAAAAAGAGGTTCACACTCTCCCCTGGCAAACCACAGAGGATGACGTGAGCCTGTCTCTTGCATTGCAAGTAGAGTGTGTCAAGCAATTAGCAAGTCATCAGGAATTCAGATAGGGTGGGCAGGATACAATCCCTCAAAGCTCTGGCAGGAGCATTACCCACCCTGGAGTTTCCCATCAGGCAAGGAAGGCAGCAGAGGGAGCAGGGGCTGTTGGTGAGCTCTCAGGAGCAGAGCAGACACCGTGTGCCAGCAGAGCCTGATGCCATAAACCACTCCACGTTTAGCCTGTGCTGTAGCTCAGAGGCCCTGAGCACTCAACACAGATTTTTCCTTGCTCATTTCCAACCTCAGCAAGGTGGCCAGGCAATTCCAAGAACCCTCAGGCATCCTGCAGGCCTGCTGGGTCAACCTGAGCATCTCACACATGACCCATCCCTGGGCGTTTAGGCATTGCATCAGCTCTTGCTGCTGCCACCAGTTTCACTCCCTGCAGCTCTGACCATGCCGGTTTCCACTCAGCATCCTCCCTGCAGCCCAAATCCTCCTGTCCGGGAAGTTAGTGGCAAAACCCACTGCAAGAGCAGGAGCAAGCCTTCCACGCTCACGCTGGGACAAGATTTGCACTTTGGTCCCCCAGTGCTGCTAAACCCACACCACACCAAGCCGTGGCACAGCACACAAGTGGAGCAGGACCGTCTCACCAAGACCGCCTTGGAGGGGAATTCAGTGGCTGGTAGCCTCCTCATACACCTGGCTGGTCCCCATGAACACTCAACCAGCCCCAAAAGAAAAGAGAGAGGATTATCCTAAGGTGTGAGCAGCCAACCTGGCGCACACCTCCCTGCGCAGAAGGATCCGGCGTGCCGGGCGGGTGGCACAGGGGACGCCTGATCTGCCACCCGCCCTTTCTCCTCTCCATTGCCAAGGTAGCAGCAGACAATGCTATCTGCTGGGTTGTCAGCCGGCCCTCCTCCCGCCGTCTCTTTAGCCAGAAAACTCTCCATCTGTCTCCAGATGGGGTGTTTCTACCACTCCAGTCAAACCGATTCAGAGTGGAACAATGATGCTTTGTTAACAAAACAATTTTTGTGTGTCAAGCCCTCCTTCTTGCGGGTTCCCCCCCCCACCCCAGTCCCCAGTGGGTCAGCTTTGTGTGGTGTCCTACATTTTGTTGTTTCTTTCACATTTTAAAGGCTCCGTATTTTAGTACAAAAGGTGCCTGCGGAGCAGCTTTTATCTGCGAGGCAAGATTTGACACATACGCAGATCACAATTGCGACAGGAGGTTCGTGATGTGGTGGTTAAGGGTGGTGTCAGGACCTTCAGAGTGATGAAGCATTATTTCCAGTGATTTTTGCCTCCAGGATAAAAATTAGAGCTGGTCCGACGCTGCATGTAAGGCTTCTGTGAGCTGGAATCCCCCAAGGGCTCATGGAGGGGGCAGAGAGAGAAAGTTTGAGCTCGCTTTGGTACAGAGCAGGCATCACCTGTGTCCACCCGTCCTTTTTGTGTCCTCCTGTGCAGGACAAGTCACCTCTGCCACTTGTGAGAGGAAGGGGTGGGTACATGGAGCAAATCTATGTGCCTGTGAGTAAACTACAACCCCCTCCCCAGCGCCACCCCTGTGGTGGCCAGGAAGATGAAACGTCAGCCCTCCCATGGCCAGAGTCTCTGACCAAAGTTCCTGGGGAGAGTTTGACTTCTCCCCAGCTACCAGGGGGTGGATCATCCCCCTTGACCCCTCACCCAGCAGCAGGAAGGAGAGCTCTCTTTCTTCTTCCAGATACATCTCCACCACACAGGCTTCCAAGAAAACCAGCCCTTCCTTTATTTTTCACTTTTTTTGCCCTGAAGCAACAAGCACACAAACCACCTTCTGCTCTGCACAAAACCAGCAATTCCCAGCAAACAACCAACCCACTGGCTCCAGAGCAAACAGCTCCGTGTTCCTAAGCAGGCTGGAAATTTCTGCACAAGGGGGACTTTTTCTTCAGCTCCCTCCACATTTGCAAGGAAGGTCCCTCCTCCTTCCTGTCCTCAGGTAACAGCATCTTCATGGAAACACCAATATTTTTATGAGTCATCCCCCTTCTTCCCCTCTCCTGCTCTGTGGCCAACACCCCTCTGCTTTCAAGATCAAAGCCGAAGGGGACCAGCTGTGCCGAGTCCTTTCCCTTCCAGCCCTTTCCATCTCCATTTGCAGCCGTCGCCAGCGCGAGTCCCTGCTGTTCTGACAGCGCTTTGTGCCGCCCATCCAGCACCGCAGCTCTGTGCCCGCCGTCTGCTCCCCCTCCATCCCTCTCCTGCCATCCCAGCTCCTGCTCCAGCCACACTGGGAACACAAGGAACCCTCCCAGGCTCTGGGCTCAGTCCCCTCTGGCATGCATGAGAGCTGCCCCGCTGGCTGCCCCGGCTGCCCTGCCTGTCATGTGCTGATTCAGAGGCAGAAATGTGCTCAGAGAGAAATGGGATAATCTGCTTCCACTGAAATCCCATCCTAATTCCCTGTGTTTGGTAACTCCTCCACAGACCAGAGCATGAGGCTGCATCTCCCTCCCAAACAAGCAATTCCATGGGGACCTTCGCTCCAGGCTCCTTTCAGCAGGGGTAAAACCTCAGCTGGGAAAGTCCAGCTCCTGCTGCGAAAGCAGCTGAGGGAACAGGAATCTCCCTCTCTATCCAAAAGGCTGAACATCTCACACAGCCCCCGGTGCTGCAGCAGGGATTTGCCATATGATGGGATAATTAGAGTCAGGGATGTGCTTCTTGTGCTTCTTAACTGCCAGAGGGCAGGGTTAGATTAGATATTAAGAAGAAATTCTTCTCTGTAAGGGTGTCGAGGCCCTGGCACAGGGTGCCCAGAGAAGCTGTGGCATCTCCATCCCTGGAAGTGTCCAAGGCTAGGTTGGACGGGGCTTGGAGCAACCTGGGAGAGTGGAAGGTGTCCCTGCCCATGGCAGGGGTGTGGAATGAGATGATCTTCCAACACAAACCATTCTTTAATTCTAGGATTCTTGATAAATCCAGGAAAATCTGTCCGCTTTTGGTCTCCCAGTGAGTGTCATTTGTGCACGTTTGATGGAAGCTACTTCCATGTGCAGCGACTAACAGGTCTGACAGGTCCCTCTCCGGGTCATACACCCCATCCTTCATGACATCTCATCTTGCACCGTGTGCACCTTCTGGATGCTGCCATCACACATCGTGCAGTGATACAATCCCTGCTTCCCAACACTTCGCTGTAACTCAGCTAAAATCCAGCTTGGAGTTGTCCCTCCTACAAAGACTTTGAAGAAAGCACTGCACAGAATTAAGTCTCGGTGCTTTTTATATGTAAAACACTGAATGTAGCTGCTAATGGCAATTCCCAGCAGAAAAAGATGGTTAGTAGTGGTGGGTATATTTATGAATTCTTTCTAAGCAAATGCCGTGAGGCGGGAAATGTATCGGTCCTCGTGGAAAGCTCCCTGGGTTGCTGCTGCAGGCATCTAAATGCAAAGTTTCACCATGGCTTTTTGAATCTTGTGCTCTGCTACACATATCCCTCTCAAATCTCTTCTCTCAGGAATGCTTTCCCAGCCTCTCTCCCGTGGTCACGCGTGTGTCACCATGACCTGCCCGTCTCAGTGAGAGGGGCAGCATCTCCGTCCTCCTCCAGACACTCCACTGACTCGCCAGTATATAAAAGTCAGGGGATCTATTTGACTGCTCTCCTTAGCTGCTCTCTCCAAAGGGCTGACTTATAAAATACCCACGTCCTGGATTTCTGGGAGGTTTTCACTGAGAGCACATTGTTTTTCCCCAGCAAAGCCAGAAAAGAATTTACAGTCGGTCCACACAGCAAGACTGCTCTGCTTTCTCTTTCCTGGGACAGGAACCCAGTTTGAAACAGATTGCTAGCAGCTAAATGCAAGTTCCTTAGCAGCTTCCAGGGTGAAAATATTCCCTCTCCAGATCTCCTTTTATGTCCACAACACATTATTCCGGTGGAGGGCTCTCTTGCTAAGAAAAGCTCTGGTAACTCCCAGCCTTGTCTCCAAAGTGGTTCAGGTGTGGGAGCCAGCTCCCCTGCAAGCATCCCTTGGTCCTGCTGCCCAGCTGAGATGTCCTTAATTCCTCCATCTGTCCCCTCCAGGCTCTGGCTGGCTCGGCTCTCAGACAGTGAATACATACAGCAGGCTGCAAGGCTGCTTGTCCTAAATATACACTTTTCCCACAGCTTCAGGAGAAACTATGTCTTCTAAGTCCCACAGCCCACTCCTTGGGGTGCTTCTGGGGCTTTCCGTGCTAAGCTGCCTTTGTCCCACACACTGCATGCAGACAGACAGGAGGTTCACACCAAAACCCACCTCTCCTCTCTGCCTTTAACTGAACCAAAACAAAAAACAGATGGAAAATCAAATGCTGGCAGTATGAAGCATGTGGGCTGCACTTGTATCAGCCCTCCTGGAGCTGCAGAGTGTATTCCCTCCTGCTCCGGAGTCCCAGGGCAAAGCCAGACCTCTCCAAAAGGGTTATTGGTGGGGGAGATCCTGCTATTCCCTCTTGCCAACAGCCAAGCAGCATGGAGGTGGGACAGAGGGAAGGAAGGGAATGACAGAGGCAAGACCAGGCTTAGCATTTTAGGATAGTCCAGGAGGAACAATTTCAACCTCCAAGCAGGATTTGCACAATGCACAGCAAGCGAGGCACTGAGGCTGCAAACAGAATAGTGGGGGAACAGTCACAAACTGGACACTGAGCTGCTTTTAACCAAGCTCCATCCAACCCACACACTCCTCGAGGCAGAGACACTGCAGAGGAAACACCTTGAGACCAGAGTTAAGGCTGTCCCTTAATGAATGCATGGCATTCTGCGGCCATAAGCTGCTCAGAGGTCCTTAATTCCAGGGTTTCTTACACGCTTTGCTCCTGACTTTGTAACCTTAATCATGTATTTTTTAGTGTTGCTCCTGTGTGCACATGAGCTTATCTCCTTTTACCGTGGGCTCTGCTTTCCACTCTCTTTTTAGGATAAACAACACCCATGACTCTTCCATACCCCTCCCCAGGAGTGCATTAGTGTCCCCTAAACTCCCTTGAATGCTCCCCAGTTTTGCAGCTGAACCAGGGTGAGCCTCACAACAAGTCATGGGGCTGTTCAGGCTCAACTCCCAGTTCTTGCTGGAGCCTTCATCACCCTGGGATGAAGCTCGGAGGTCGCTCCCACGTGTGGATGAGCATCTGGATAACCCCTGTGCCACACCAAGGCTCCTAGCACAGCGCAGGAAGAGCAGGAGCAGAGGGAGCCTGCGGTGGGGGCAGGGACCAGCAGCGTGTTTGTGGAGTAACGCTCAAACTGCTGTAACGGATTGCCTTGTTTACATTGGGCCTAGGGAAAATCACTCCAGGGATGGAGACACAGAAGCGCCCAGAAGCCTCTGAGAGCAGGAGAAGCTCTTCAGCCTCTTGCCTATTACTTTTGCTAACAAAAACATCCACCCCCCAGCATCGCTGTCTAGGGGCGGAAGCTTTAAAATCACTGTAGTAAGCACGGGAGGAATGGGGAAAGGAAAGGAAAAGTATCGGATGGGAATGTGGCTTTTTCCACTGTCCCTTGCCAAGAGGAGCCCTCAGTACCCAAGGACATACCAAAAAGGGGTCTCTGGGCCACAGAGGGTGCAGCGAGAGTTGCCACAAATTGCTGGGAGAGGGAAAAGAATAAATAGGAACCACCTTAAGGGAGGGGAGCCACCAGCAGAACAGTTAAAATGACTAAATACTTTCCCAATATCACTCCTCCACGTAAGCATTGCTGTAATTGCCCTTGGGATGTTGCACAACGGCGAAAGGGAGGGGCAGGTGCTGGCAGGGAGGGAGTGAAGGCGTGCAAACCTCCAAATCTCCATCCCAGGCGCTGCTGTCATCGAGGAGAGACGCTCATGGACGTCTCTGCCACCTCGGGCCCGCTGCTGGATTTATCCCCCGAGGGGCCATTCCTCACACGAGCTGGAGGACTCCCGGGAGGACTCACTCCTCATGCCTCTGAGACACAGCAGGCTGCCCCAGGGAGCAAGAGCAAAAGGCGAGGAGGAACAGAGCCCACGCTGCAGTGTGTGGCAAAAAAAAAAAAAAAAAAAGAAAAAGAAAAAGAGAGAGATATAAGGGCTTCATTCAAGCGCTCTCGCTCTCTGGAAGTCTCACGCAGAGCAGCTGGTCTTTAAGACTGTTGCAAGCACGCCATGCAAGCACAGAGCTCTTCCATTCCTGGGTGCTTTCATTAGTGACACTCAGACAGGGGCAGCCACTCGACCCCCATGAGAAGGAAAACGGCTGACTCATTCTTCCAGCAATGCTTGAGAGCAGGACACGGTGCTGGTGCTCTGTAGCGGCAGCGTGGGTCCTCTCCTGCTTCCTAAGCCAGATCACCGGATCCGGGCTCGGATGCCACACACACACGCGCACACACCAGCTAATCCGCAGATGTGCTGGGTCCCTGGATGGAGCATCCGCAGCCTTTGCTTCCAAAAGCTGCCTGCTGATGCTCCAGTCAAAAGGGAAACCTCTGAGAGATGCAGTCTCGAGGTTTAAAACATCTGTGGGCCATCAGCCATTAAATGGGATGCTATACTGGTTTGCTGCTCTCGGGTCTCACGCCAGGTTCATCGCTGTGCCGGCTGGGTACCATCCAGCAATGCATTAAGTGATGTGACTATTTCTGTTCTCATCACATGTTTGCTCTCATCCTCTCCAGGGTGTGTGCGGGGGAAAAAAACACACATTCATTATGGAGTGTCATATTTTGGTAAGGCTTTTCGTTTCTCTGCGTAACACCCGGCTCTTGGCAGAGGAGAAGGGGGATTTTGTTTTCCTAATATCCATGTACTCAGGTATTTCTGTTAGAGGAGGAAAAGTCAAAGAAATGCTAATCAAATATCCAGGAGTGCACAGTGCTGACATCCGCACCTCGCTACTATATGGCCTTTCATTAGCATTACCTAAATGTACGACCGTACAAAGAGCAGATTTCCTTAGCAACAGGGCTGCCTTCATATTTCCTCCCCACTACCCCCTGCCCTTAGAAGAAAAATGACTTCAGCTCTTTCTCTGAGCCCTGCTCCGTGCTGCAGCAGTGCTCTACGCCGCTGCCAGGCTTTGCTATATGCTGCATCTGGGACGCCTGCCTCTCCACGCTGGGATCCACGAGCCATAAAGCAACCTCTTGACTTAGCTCTTCTGTACAGCCACAATAAAATTCCTCTTTTCCTAACGGAGCATATGCAAAACAGTCTTGTAACAGCAGAGGGGGGATCCTCTCCTCCAGATGACTTACAGCTTCCATCGCTGAGGGAGGATGTCCAGCATGCTCGGCAGAGCTGGCATTGCTGGCTGGCGACTCCTTTGCTCCCTGCCACCTAGTTGAGAAGTGACAACTGCCCTCGTCCCCAAATGGCGCTGTAAGCCACCTTTGCCTTGGGCAGGGAGCTGCCAACCCCTCCTCTCCCCGGATCTAGGCCAGGAAGACGGAACACTTCATCCTCCGCGTTCTCCCCCGGTGCCACAGCCTGGTGTGCTGGGCTATTTTAAGAGCTCGTCTGGGAGACTGGCACACGCACCATGCTGCCGGGAACTCCCTGCTTCTGTTTCAAAAAAGCTGGAGGCTGGGAGCCTGCTGGGACTCACCCCTGTGATTCCCAAGGTCTGACCCTCCTCTCGCTGGGACTGGCGCAACGCTGCTGAGTCAAATGGAATTAGTCCCAATTAGCACCGGTGAAACAGGAGGAGAATCATGCCCTCCCTGGCATTTCAATCCCCCCCAGCCGGAGCCTGGGACCACTGAGCCTCCCCCTCCAGCCATGCCCCTGCTTTTCATCTCCCTGCTCTCCAACCTGCTCTTTCTGTGTCACCATTCCCTGCCTTTTCCACACGGATACTCTCTCCCTTTCCCATTATGATAGGGTCTTTGATTGCACGATCGCATAACTGTAATGAGACAAATATTTATTTTGCAGATATGGGTTAATCAGACCGAAGGTATAGAAATATTTCATGCGCTAATCAGAGTACCTTCAGCAATCAGTATAGTAAATAACTCAGGTAAATTAACATAGGAGAGTTCCCTTATCAGGTTTTAGTCTAAGATATATGTGCATTAAGGACTAATTTGCTCTCCCCCCTCAGATTTGGGCTGGAGCCCAAGATGAGGTTGAGACCAAGGTTCCCTCCCATCAGCTTTCACAGGAGCTGTGCAGGCTTTGCTCCTGGCAGGATCAGACGCCAGGATGAATATTCAGCAGCACAAACGCCTTTGTTTTCTGTGCTCTGCACCTTTAAATTTCCAAGGGCTCTGCTGTTTTCAGCTCAGACAGCCTTTTTGCATTCAGTTCGCTGCAAGCTGACACAGAAGACACGATGGAGCAGGTTGTGTCTCCTGCTCTGAGCCCTTCACGCCACTCTGGCAGCGTTCAGGGGCCATATTAAGAGCTGAGAGTAATTAGTGCATTCCTCCTGCCCCAGTGCGGCGCAGAGCAGCCGTACCGGGCTTCTCCTGGCAGGCTGGTCGGGGCCAGCAGGTGTACGTGGTGCCAGGAGCATAGGTGGCTGTGGGGACACTGGGCTCCATGCAGGTCCGGAGGGACCGGGAGCAGGATGAGCCAAGTGAGAGACCAAGAAAGGCTCCTGGGTTCTACAGGCCTTCCCAGGGTGCTCACCCAAGCTTCTGCAAATTAGCAGTCCCAGAGGACATCTTATAGAATCATTAAGGTTGGAAAAGGCCGTCAAGAGCTTCCCAGACTCCTCAGGCTCAGTGTCCCTCACTCCAGTGTCCCCAAACCAGGAGTGGCTGCGCTCCTGCCCCAAAGCAGCTCCTACAACTACATTTTCCCCGTTTTGCTCTGAAAAAGCTCCCGCAGAGGAAACACAGACGATCTGCCCTTGCCTCTGTCATGTTTTGGGATCTCAGAGAACAAAAAGCACCGGAGGAATGGCAGGCATTATAGTAACGATGGTGACAAATTTAATTAGAGCAGGAAGCTCTGGAGTGGATTTCAAATGGCAACACGGCATTTTGTGTGAAAGCATTGCCTCGCTCCCCCCCGCCCCGCTCCCTCCCCGCCTCCACCACGCGGCTCCATCCAAACCCACCCCACCCCGCGGGATGCATCCCTCTAATTTTCCCACATGTTGTCCCCTTCATCCTTTCTCCCCCAACACTCCTGAACCAACACATTCCCGCGGTCTGGAAAATGCAACCGTGGAGCAATTCAATAATACAGCGGCCAGATGTGCAACAGTATATCCAACATGTCATTCAAAGGAGCCCTTCAGTGGAGCCGAGACATGCTATCCCGCAATCTTAACTAATACATCCTGAGGCCCTGGAGGAGTTGATGGATGTATACAATTCCCTTTCCTACAGCTGTGGTCCCTTTTAGAGGGGGCATCCAGACTCAACAATAGCCCTGCTGTTGCTTTCAAGACAGAACCTCTTCAGACAAACCGGGCTTAATCCTGACCCCGGTTACGCCCGCCCGGGCTCTGCCGAGGTCGGTGGGGTTTGGGAGCCAAGGGCTGGGAGCAGGATCCAGCCTCATGGAGACGCTGTCTGCCGTTTCACCTTGTGCTACAGGCTCTGAGAAACCTTGGTAACTGGTTGGAATATAACCACCTTGGGGAAAAGGCAAGCAGAGAGGAGCAGGTAATAAGATTTCTAACTGGTGCTGGTAGAAAGAAGGAAGTAATATAACAGTTTAATTAATCTATGCCTATTAGCGTTATTAAAGAAAACAGGGAGCTATTGGAGATTTACCTCGGAGAATATCATCAAACGGGGACCTTCTGCAGGGAATTTTATGTCTCTGTGCCCAATTTATAACCAGCACGGAGGTGTGGTGCTAGTGACAGCCAGTGCTGAAATGTCACAGTGCTTAGAAGTCATTAGCTGGGGACACAGGGAGAGAGAAGGAGAGGATGGAGGAGGGGACAAGGGAGAAATGGGGAAGGAAGGAAAAGGAATTAATTTAATTAAAAATATCTTTAGAGCCTGTCTCTTGATTTGTGTGGTTTTGGGGCTTGGCAGAGCTGCTGAGAACGGTGTGGAAGGAAAATCAAGGTTGCTGGGGCTTTTTGAAGCTGATAAAAAAAAATAAGCACACTTTTCATGTTCAGGAAGATAAATCCCCATTTTCTCAGTCTCAAGACAATCCAGTTATTTACTGACAGTTTTACTGTGAAATAAAAAGGGCTTTAAGCTTCTTTCTACTTGATGTCTCCATAGCCTGAATATTATTAGATCCCAGCCTGGTGCAGCTGGAGTTTTGGTTAATAAATTTAACGTCATTAGACAGAAAAGCCTTCGACTGAATGTTGCAATTCTTCCCCCCCCCCCCTTTTTTTTTTCCTGCCGTTGCAGTCAGACTGTATGTAGGTGGTAAGAATCAAAAGAAAGGAAGTACGCTTGGCAAATAGGGGAGTGCTAAAAAAAGGTTTTGCTCAGGCTGGGGGTTCAGTGCGAGGGTGTTTCGCCCACAGACGAGGCAAGGCTGAACCCCCCCGCAGGGGATGCACCCTGACGTGGCGCCGGTTTCGCAGCATCTCTCAAGAGAGGAAAACATTCCTGATTACACAGTGATGGCATGCCCCAGGATGCTTGTCCCACTCAAAGGGGTGGCACTGTGGGTGCCCAGGCCACTGCCACCGAGTGAGGTCTCGGGTAATCCCTGGCAGCAGCAAAACTACAATGCTCAGGGACCACCTTGGTGCCACCACCATGGAGCTGTGCTCAAGGTGGCTTTTCTGAGAGGAAAAGTCTGCTTTTCCACCCAAAGTCTGCCTCAAGGCCATTGCAAGGCCAAGTGTTGGCGCAGCAAAATGTCTCAGTCGGACAATGGGGGAACAGCCATCATGGAGTGGGCGAGGGGAAGGCAGATGGCAGTGGAGCCGCTTGGCGTGGGGAGCCAGGCAGCTGCGGCCCCTCGGAGCAGGGCTTGCTCACATGGAGGGAGACCTCCCAGCAAAATCCAGGCAGGTCCCTTCTCTCCCCGTCAAAGTTGCCTCTGTCTTGTGCCTCCCTCTGCCACCTCCTCTTCTCAGCTGCTGCCCCCACCATGGCTGAACCCTCTGCCGCCACAAAATGTGCCCAGTGGGAGCAAGACATTGAGAAAAACACCACAGCACTCTAATCCCCCACCACACCCCTCACCTGCCTCTTCCCCAGCTCCTGCCCTGCCACCTTCCCACCACATGCAGGCACCCGCCATGGCCAGGCCTTCCCTCCCTGCTGAGCCTGAAACATGGCGGCTTTGGGGGGAGGCTTCACTTTGGAGAGCTGGTGCCGACGTGTTGGCTAAAAACATCCCACACGGGTTTCTAACCCTAAGACCCCATAGGTGTTGTGGACACCAAGAGGAAACTTTTATGGTGGAAGTGGGATGTCGAGTGACCCCCCACACAGCAGCTCCGCCAAGGTCGGCTTCACTCCAGGAGAAACAGTCTCTAAGTCCTTTCACAAAATAAACAACGGTGGCTGGAAGTAGAGGAGCAGGAGAGGGGTCTCAGGGAGATAGCGAGGGGCCGGGGCTGGGCAGGGACGGTTGTGGAGCTGGGGGTGCCGGGACGGGAAGGAAGTGGTTGTTGTGGGAGTAACGTCAGGAAGAGCCTCGGCTGGGGCCCGGCGGGCAGGGAGAGGGGAGATCTGAGAGTTCATGGGACGGCTACGGGGAGGAAGCGTCCGAGGGAGATGAGCCAAGGGATGAGTGTGGGGATGGGGAAGGGTCTGCTGTTGGGACGGGGAATGGTCTGGTGAGAGCCCAGTGTGGGGACAGGAAGGGGTCAGGTGTGGGGATGGGGAAGAATCCATTGTGGGGACAGTGAAGGGTCCAGTGAGGGAATGGGGAATGGTCCAGTGAGGGGACAGAGAAGAGTCTGGTGAGTAGACAGAGAAGAGTCTGGTGTGAGGACAGGGAAGGGTCTGGTGTGAGGATGGGGAAGAGTCCAGCGTGGGGACCTGGAAGGATCCAGTGTGTGGACAGGGAATGGCTTGGTGCAGGGATGGGGAATGGTTCAGTGAGGGGATAGGGAAGGGTCCAGCGTGGGGACGGGGAAGGTGTGAGCATCCACTTGGGCAGTGGTGCACTGGGAGACACCTATCCTGGGAGAACAGACTCCAAAATCCTGCTGGATTTGGTTTATTCCTCAGCCAAAGCAATTTCTAATAAAGGTTGGTTTTGCTGTTTTTTTTTTTTTAAATCCCCCCTCTGGTGAATAAAAGCAAAACAAATAACCCCAAGGAGCGAGGCTGGGTAATGAGCAGCAGATGGCTGGCGGTAACAGCTACCTTCATACCTGCGCACCCCTAATCCACAGCCTTCCCCCTTGGAGGTGCTCCCAGCTCTGAGGCTCTCGCCAGCCCAACAATCCCAGCCCAGCTAGAGGATATGGGAGTGCAGACAACAGCGAGCTGCTTTAGGGAAATCCAGTTTGGAGCCAAGTCAATGCATGCAGAGTCATTAATCTAGGTCTGGTGCCAATAGGGATGGCTTTGCATTAGCCGGGCCCCTTTGTAGTTCAGACAATCAGTCGTATTCAACCAGCGCGAGATAACGCTGCAGAAAGCTGAGACCATCGCAGCTCATTCCTCCTGTAAGGGGCGGGGGGAGAGGATTTACAGGCAAAATAGCATTGCATTAATGGGACTGCTCAGTATTCTGCACAGACGCTGGCGGATAATGTCTTTGCAAACTAACTGCAATAAATTAATTAAATTAATCTACTATGCCGTGCTTGTCCCCACCCAACATCAAATTCAAGGATGATCAGGGCTTGCCTTATCCTCCATAGCCTACGAAAGAATCTGATCTCACTTGCTCTAGAGTTTCTGAGGCACTGAATTGCAAAGTACCACCTGCCTCACTAAACTAATCACCAGCCTGGTGGTTTAGATCACATCAGTTTTACATGTAATTAAGACTGTCCAGGAGGGCATGCAGCTGCTTACATGGTCGTTCCCTCTTATACAGCAACGTGCCTCCTGCTCAGATAGGTGCAATTAAACAAGCCTGTTCACAGTCATTAAGCATTAATGCACCTCATTAGCATAAGAACTGGAAGAAGCTTTGATGCAGGGAACCCCGCAGGAGAAGGAGATAGAGAGAGATGTACATAGAGACAGGAAGGCGAAGGGCTGGGCCACCACCTTCTCGTGGCCCCGACCAACCATTCCAGCTCCATTTCTCCAAAGCAATGAGCCATGCCGTGCCCTCCTCCCCAGAAATGGGTCTGGGTTATCTTTCTCTCCCCCTCCCCCTCTTTCTAAATTATGCTGGTGGAAAGGGAAAAAAAACCCCACCACACCAAACTGTTGGGATATTAACCTAGCGAATCCATTAATAAGCTGAACTCTCTGCTGGCTTTGACACAGCACACTAAAGCTTTAAAGAGACAAGGCCCCAGACACTGGAGATAGGGGCAGAGACAACAGTGCTAACAAAGAGCCACTGTTGCCACGGCCGTGGCCATCTCGGGTAGGTCCAGCTGTCTTTGGTGTTCTGTTTTCCAGACACAAAGAGCAGACTGAACCGTTTTGGTCTGAATGGCTTTCATTTGATGGTAGAGAAAATGAGAGGGAAGAAAGAAGCTAAGTAAAGTGTCCAGGAGAGAAAAAAAAAAAAAAAGATAGGAGAGGAAAAAAAGAGCATGGTGTGCTGCAGGTCTCCAGTGAGAAAGGCTGCATCTCCCCCGAGCACAAAATGGGGCTGTGTCAGGGAGCAAAGGGAAAGGCGACATGATGGTTTTGGAGCAGGATGCAAGGGAGGATCCGTGGGCAAGCAGGATGTACGCTCCAGGGGAGCCGAGAGGGATGCTGCCTGTGTCTCACCTGCTTGCCCAACGCTTTGCACAGCAGTGTACTCAGCACTGCCAGACCACAGGCTGCAAACAGCTTGCCTAGCGGGGTTTTAATCTCAAGGGAACAACCTGTGTTTGTACAGTCCCTGGCCCCTCTGGGCTCAGAGCCCGTTAGGAGTCTCTAGCCTGGACCAGGCGCATTATCTTGCAGAGCCTCAGCCAGCTTCACCGTCACCATGGCAAGAAATGGGCTCGCACGAGGACGTGAATCAGCTGGAAAAAGTGAATCTCCAAGTGAAATGTCTTCAAGGAACCACCACATGCTACCATGGAGCCGCTCCAAACCCACACCTCAGCGCAAACTGCATCCCAAGGCAGGAATAACCCTTCTGCTGCAGCCTCAAGATGCCCACGTCATGCCCTTGCATCTCTACCAGAGGCCAAACCTGCATCCCATAAGCTTGAAAAACAAGCCTGAAATGTCCATTCCAGGTTCCTCTGTTATAAAGCACAGCTCTGAAAGCCAGAAATGGAAGCTGAGACCGGATAAATCAGTACCTACCCACTGGAGAGCCACACAGGCTCGTCCCTACAATGCGCTCTCTGGCCTCCATCTAGTCCAGCTCGTAAGTGATAAAAGCGTCCACGACTGCAGCTCTCATCTGGGAAGAAGAACAAACAACCCAAGTAGATCTTACCACTGGGAAATGGTTTCTAAGGGTCTCCAGAGATATCCTCTTTCCTACGCTCATTCCATTAGTGCTGTGCATGCTCCATTGTCCCAGTCTCTCCCTCCTTAGTGGTTACATCCTACAAACACAAACAGATTTCCAATCCCCTGTAGCTCTTTGGCCCATGATGATAATAATTTTCCCTCCTTGAGCACCTTTTATCTAGAGATCTGGAAGCATCTCTCTGGCATTAATAGCTATTAGCTTCTCCACCATCATGCAACATAGGGTGAACACCGTTACATCTCACAGCTGAGGGGAACTCAGGCACAGCACAATTAGGAATTCACTCCTGCCAAGTGGTGCATCCTCTTGTGCCTTATCAGTGGCACAGGGATGGTGGCGTTCGGTCCCTGGACGGATCTGGCTAAATCCTAAAAGATTTGCCAACAGCGTCAGCAAGAGGAAGAGATCCCAGGTTTGTGCCTGAGTCACCAAACCCTCTGTTTTCCCTTCTGTGCCTAGAGAAGTCAACGGAAAGTCTCCCATGGATGGTAATGGGAAATTTAGGCTTTTTGAGTCAGTAACAGCTTTTTTTTGAGGGGGGCGGAGGTTTGGGCAAAGAGGCTTTTACTGCACAGTCATTTTGATAAACCAAGGAGCTGAGCTTTTACCCAGCAACAGGCTGGGAGAATGACTGATGGAGACCATGACCCCAGTGAACCACAGCCTTGCTCCCCCAGTCCCTTCCCATTTGCCTTTTGTGATTACAATTAGTAGTGGGGGCTGGCAGGTGGGGGAAAAATGAAATAAAATGAACTAGAAGCCCCCCCTGCCCTGCTGCCAGCCCCTCATTGTCTGCAGAGGCTGGCTGGGGCTCTGCACACTGCAGTCCTCTGCCCATTGTACTGCTGAGAACATGCGAACAGACGCTCTCGGGCGATGGGTTTTATTGAACGCAACTTCAATGGCAAATGGAGAGAGAAAGGAGGGGAGAGGAAAGAAAAAAAAAAGCCTTGAAAATCCATGCCAAAAAAAAGAGGTGGGGAGGGTGTTTTTTTAATGCAATCAATGGCTCCTTCCTATAACTCTGCCTGTTGTGAGGAAATTTCTTTCCAGTAGCAGCCAGCAGCAGTCCCAAGGCTGTGACATTGCTGTAACGCTTGGAGCTCAGCTCTCTATCTCTGGCAGCAGCCCCGTCTTTTTGTCATTATTGGCTGTGATTGCAGGGGGTGCACGCCAGCTCGCAGAGTGCTGAGATATTGCTGCCTTCCCCTCCCTCTGGACAACCTGCCCTCAGAGAGGAGTTTGGGGAGGGGATGAGGGTGAAACAGGGAGCTGAATTCTCTCTGCCTCCCCTGAGTACGCTCTGATCCAAGCCCACATGGATAGGTAGAGGTCCCCAAGGCCCTTTTCGGAAAGCTCATTAGGAAAGTAGTGACAGATGCATTAGCTATTAAAAAAAGGCGGGGGGAGAAGCTATCATAGAACTTTAAAAAAAAGCAGCAGCAGCCGCCCGACAGTTTTATTGCTGTCAGATCCTTTTTTTTTTGTGGGCACGTTGCAAAGCAGGAGAGGTTTGGGTAAATATCTGACGCACGCACGCACTTCCCATGCTCTGGGCTGTCTGTCAATAATCCAGCCGGGGTATTTCTCACACCCTCAGGAGGGAGCTGCCAGCTCTGCCCATTGCCACTGCAGCTACTCACCCTTCCTATCCACCCCCAGCACCTCCTGGAGAGGAGGTTTTGGAACAGGCATGTCTGGCTGCATGCAAAGCTGCGGGAAGAACCTGCCAGGATGCCACAGGGGGTGAAAAAAAAGGGGCGTCAGCTGCTGCCATCTCTGACTGCGAGCTGCAGCCTGGGGAGGACAGGTCTTGGCATGAGATCTTCCCTCCTGATCTAAGCAGAGGTTGCTGAGATGGAGATCGAGTCCCGCGTGCCGGAACCTGCTGTCCCTGCAAGCTCGGGCAGTGCTCTCCGTGGAAGGACAGAACAGGTCACGTTGTGCAACTGCACTGGACACTCAGGCCTCTGCCCCTGTCCCACACCCCACATCACAACCCAGAGCCCTCGGAGCTCAGGGAACAGGTGTACGCACATCGGTGGGGTGCACACCAGCGGGAGGAACTGCTTCCTTGCACCCAGGATGAGTGACACATCTGGCAGCAGCTGGCAAAAAGCCCCACGTAGGGACCAGGGACCAGGCATGAGGAAGGTGGGAAATGCTGGGTACTGGATGAAGATGCTCTGGATGGAGGTCTGGGTTGGCGAGCTGCGGTGGGCAGAGGGGCAGATGATGGGGGGGATGAGGCAGGACGACGGACGGCATGGGTTTCGTCCCTCCCCATCCTATGAACCAAAAAGGCCACCACTGCTCTTACACCTGTGTGAAGAGCAGAGCCCAGGTAATAACAGAAGAACAACAGATGTTGCACCTGCATGAGGGCTCCCAAACAGCGCCAGACGAGCTGGAATTCACATCTGAGACGCAACGGCAAAGCTCTTCCCACAGACAGCAGTGGGAAGCAGGGATCAAAACACCACTTCCACAAACATGCTCACCAGCACTCCACACACCGCATTTTCCACAGACCATCCTCATCACTACAAGACAGTCAAGCCAAACATGTCTTCTCCAAGATCTCAAAAAGAGGGCACAGCTATTTCAAATGGAACTATGGGGGTACCAGAGGCAGCCATCAGTCTGTGCTCCCCAACCTCACCTCCTGCCACCTCCCAGCCATAGTCAGGAGGCAGAAAGGCAGAAACCTCACTGGAGGAAAACAGCAGCAGCAGCAACCGTCCCCCTCGGTCGAGTTTTAAACGGCTCTCAGATCCCTTCAAACAAATCTAAATGCACCGATCCTATTGTGTGCATAAATCTTTGCACCGGGGCCTGCACGCCTCCACACTATTGATAAAGAGAAACGAGTCTTAAATATTTAATGAGCGAATAAACCCGTTAAGAGGATATGATTAACTGCACGCCACGGCTCTGCATTTAAGGTGTCCCTGCTGTACCTTTAGAGGGGTTTTATTTTTAAGGGAAATCGGCAGCAGCAGCTGGTGGAAGCGAGCAGCCGGGCTGTGCGGGTGCCGCACGAACGGGAACGCCGGCACAAGGCTCCACTTCGGAGGCATAAATATGCCACGGGAGCCCAGGCTGTTCAGGGGGGCTGGGGGGGCTGTATCAACTCAGCCTGATGGCAGGAGGGCAGAAAACAGAGCCAAGGAAGTTTGAGGTTTTAGGTGAGGTGGCAGGAGTCAGGCTGCCGGTTAGAGAAGACACGTGAACTCTGCACCTTTCCGTCTCGCCTGGCAGCGAGGGGGCTGCCGGGGGGATCAGGAGACCTTGGAGCTATTTCCAGATGAACCACGGAGCTGGAGGGTGACCTTGGGCAAGTCACTTACGGTCACCCTCTGCCTGGAGTCGAGCTCTGTGCGAGGCAGCTGGAGTCTTGCCTGCTGAGGGTGCGGATCAAGGCAGTGTGGGGTGCCAGGATGGTTGAACCTTCCTTCTCTCCACCTCCACCAAGCTGGCGCAGCAGCCTCAGCACGGGGCTGGAGCACTAAGGGCCAGGGTACAACACATCAGCCAGCCCACAGGATGTTTCTCAGGCACACAGAGAGCAGTTGATGGAAGATTTTATGAAACCAAGTGCTATAAATGTCCCCTTGCTATGTGACTTTTTATGTTTCTAAATTATTTTGATCATTATTTTTACCAGAGTGAGGTGAATAATACACAACAAACCACCGTGAATCATCACTCCAGTTTTTAGATATGTTAAATTTAGCTGTTTTGGTGCCACCTTTTTGTTTATATTCTCCAAGTGTTTCTTGCCAGCAAGTTACCGGCAGGGATTTTTGGCCAGGAAGATGAAGGGAAAAAAAAAATATGAGACAGACCGTTAATTTCTGTTAATTTTAAGCATCAACGAAAGATATTGGAAGAAAATGAATTTCAAATTCTTAATTGCAACAGTTTCCCTCCCCAAACCTCAAGTCTAAAAATTAAGCCTGACCAATCGGGAAGCCAAAACCTATCATGTGATGTAAGATCCCAATTAAAACTACTCTCATTCTTGAGACCAAGTATTCACAAAAGAGCAAAGACCGCGAATTATTTGCAGAAATTATCTGGAGAACAATTTTGAATAATGAATACAATGGGGGAAATCGCAGTCACTTGGAATACTTAATGCAACTACAAAAAAATCACCAACAATTTGCGAACAGAAGAGAGGTGAAATGCGTGGAATAAATCATTCAGCACAGCCCTGCCACCACCAGTGACTATTTCAAATGACCGAGGCCCCTGCCTGGCAGTAAATGCTGCTAGTGATAGCAACTGACAGACAGATGGAAGTCATGCTTGGAGATACACCTAATCGAAGAGGCTGTGCCACCACGGCCAAGTAGGGGACCCACATGCCCGTGACCTAGTAAAATCAGGGTGAAATAACTCAGGAAACAGGATGTTCAAAGCAACCCCGGGCAGGAGGAAGGGATGCTCCGGGTGACGCAGCCGAGCGGAGAACAGCTGGAGAGGAAGAGGCGCGGAGCCCTGACACACATTGGCCAAATCCCAAGAGGCACAAGCACAGAGGAACATCAAGGATGAGCTTCTGTGTGATTGAGGCTGATGGAAGGGGTGGGAGATGCCCAGGGAAAGGAGAGGTTCCAGGTAGGTCTGGATCAAACGGGTGGATGCTGCATCACCAAATGCTGGCTCTGCCATGGGAAATATCGTCCAAACGGCCAGGGACTCTGAGTATCCAAGTATCTCCCGGGTTTGAAGCTGAGAGATGGGGCTCCAGCAGAACCCACTCTGCCTCTGCCACCTCCCTTCAAGTGCTGGGCTGAGCCAAACTCTGGCCTCACGCTGAGAGCTGCTCCCATGGCCATGATCAGAGCATGCAGGACCAGAGAAGCAGGAATCTGCTGAAACCTGAATGATCTTTCTTGCCCAGGAGCCAAACTTTCCATGTCTTTGTTAGATTTACTTTATCACAGCACAAGCTTTGCATTTCACCTACCAGCACTGAGCATGGAGGCCAAAACCTCACCACTGCCTGTAGGTCCAGCTGGGAAGAAGGATCTGAAGGGAGAAGGCAGGGAGAATTTGGGGGGCAGAAGCAGGAAGAGGAGAAAGGGTACTGGAGGACCTTGGGGGACCACAGCAGGGCATGGAGGAGATGAGGACCTTGTGGGGCCAGGCAAAGTCTGCAAGCACCACTCAGGTGGGGAGATGCTGGGCCCTTCCCTCCCTGAATACTGAGTGAGAAAGAGCAGCAGAGGTCTGGTAGAGATGGAGCTTTTTTACATCCCAGCCTGGTCAGCTGACATTTATCAGGGTAACAAAAGGATACAGCCTGATCACAAGACAGGCTGACAGCGCATCTTCCCCTTCTGAGGAGGAAAGTCAAGTGCCAAAGTTGTAAAAAGTAGTCCAGTCATCTTTTGTATCTTCTTCTTCCTAGAGTTTGACGCGTGCAGTGATACTTCCTCTCCTCCTTTGAAATGAAAGAGGAAAGAAAAATGCAGGAAACTCTGCATTTTAGGTGCAGGAATTAAAAATAAATCAAATTCTTACAATGTTTCAGGTCAAATATTCCCCAAAGCTTCTGTTATGGCAATCTAAGAAAGTAGAGGCTGGATCTCTTAAACTCCCTTGAATTCAGGATGTTTCTATCAATCTGTACCAGCATTTCAACAAGCCTGGCTGAGGATGCTCAGGAAAGCCTGGTTGTTATACGCCTGGACTGCGGCAACCAGAGAACCACTCAGGAGCTGAGAGACTCATTATTTGTTATTAACTCACCTGGAATCTCTGATTTCTTACATGTTATTTTGATACTTGGCTGCAGAGTGAAACAGCTCCTCAAAAAATAGAAAAAGGAAAAAGTGAACCACCCACCAGTGCAGGATCATCTTTCCAGTGGATTCTAGTAGGTCACCAGCAATTGCATCAAAAGAGTGTCCTGGGGGCTTCAGTGTTTGCTTCTTGTGCCCCTTTATTTACTGTTGATTCCCTCTGTGGCAGCACTACCAGCTCCTGCAGAGATTGCCCTGTTCCAGCCTCTGCTTTTCCAGGTTCAGGCACTGGGTATTTATTGCATTTGGCTGTTTTCAGAGCGTGGGTGTTTGCTCCACATGTCCCCACAGAGCAGAGTCCCCTCGGAAAACTGTTCCAGGCAGGAAACTGCTGTTACTTCTGGTCAGGGAATTGCATGGGGAAAATCAGTTTCTTTTTCAAAAAATCCTCCAAGTGAGGAGTTTGTTCCAGAGAGATGGAGAACTGAGATTCCCAAGGGCTCTGCTCCTGCCTGTCTGATGGATTCCCCCCAGCATCAGTTTGGCTGGTACAGTGGTTGCTGTAATGAATTTTTAGGGATAACGATTTGTTGGGATAACAACTCCAGGTGCACAGGGCACTCCTATGCCCCAGCTCTCTTACAGCATCTGTGTGTTATCTTGCTAACCTTGCAGACAGGGAAACTGAGGCACAGGGCTGGCTCTGGAGAGGGACAAGGCTCCAGCAGCATCTCCAGTTGCAGCACTTGGTTGCTCCATGGGTGCTGAGATATCAGCATCACCCACAACCTGGCTGAACTTCCCAAGGTCCCTAGACAAGGGATCTCCTGCGTCCCCTCTGTCCCCAACTCAGCTGCCATGAGCTGCCGGCCCTGGTCACTCTCTTGAGCATCCCTTTCTGTCTCTGGCACCCAAAGAGCTCCTCTTCCAACAGCTGGGCTCTGTCCCAGTGACCTCAGGGTGCCACCTTTGCCTGCACCATCCCCAGGAGGGTATCACGGCAGGGCTGGTGCATCTCCACCGTGGCTGGGGACAGCAGGGAGGACAATGACATTTGCTGCAGGAGCCTGACATTGAACCCAGCCAGTCAGAATGGCGGGTGTTTTGCTGGCAAGGGTAGAGGCTCTGCTCTGACACCGTCAGCGAGGGGACAGGAGAGGGAGGGGAAAGGAAAAAAGCCGAAGCAGCAGCCAGACAGCTGCCTCTTCCTCCTCCTCCTTTTGTGCAGAAATGTGGTTTTGTTTGTCAGTCAAACAGATTGTTTTCTCCTTCTTTGCAGGCCAATTGTTTCTGCTCCTGCAAGATAAGGGATTGAAAAGGGCTATATTTTTATGGCACTGAATCTAGGTCCTCCGAATTGGAGGGGAGACATCAAGTGGGAGAGGAATACCTGTTCAAACCAACACTCCTCTCCCCAGCTCCACTCACCAATCCCATTTCCTCCCCCATTTTCTTTTTTTCTCCTTCCTTCTCCCGCCTGGAGCTGCCTCTCGGCCCTCTCACTATTTAATCTGTCTCTCCAGTGGACTCAGGAGGTTTACACAGCTTCATCCTCTTTTCACCATCTGCTGAAAAGAATCCGCCTTTCCCCTGCTGCTCTGTCCAGTGGCTCTTCCTGCCACCCTCCCCCCAAAAATGGGGAGAGCAGAGCCGGTGCCACCGCATGTCACATCAAGAAGAACAAAACCCAGGAGGGGGTTTCCTTTTCTGCAAAGGATTTGCCCAGAAAGCACCTTGGAGAGCCAGACCCCAGAGTGTGGCAGGAGCAGGATGCAGAGACGAGAGAGGAAAATGGTCAACAAGAGCAAGCCCAGGCCAGGGTAAGGCAGCAGGATCCTTGCCTGGCTTCTACAGTGGGTTCAAGAAGCCTGTGTCCAGTCCTCTTCTTCCTTGTGGAACTTCCCAAATCCACAGTCCAGATGGGATGCTGTGACTCACAGTGATGGAAACGCTGGAGCAATGACCTCTGAATGACCGCCAGCATCCCCAAGCCAAAGGACTGGGAGAAGGTCTTGCTCCAGGGACTATCAGTGCTGGAGGCATCCTCAACCTCGCCGTATCCCAAGCACAAGTCCTTTCCTCCCATGCTGATCACATCGCACACCGAGGACCAGAGGGAGGATTTGCCTCCTCTCCTTGGGGGATGAGAGCCTGGAAGGGGGCAGCGTGGTTCATATCCAACTCATAAGCCTCTCAGAGCTCAGGCTTGAGGACTGAGATTCACTCAATTAATTTTGCTTTGGCAAAAAGTCCATTTTTATTGCTATTTCATGCCTTCAGTATAGATTTTCCCTGCTCGTCTCAAAGGGATAATAAAACCCGACTCGTTCTTTTTATAAAAGTCTCACACTCCCTCTCTCACCAGGCTCTGTGTTCCCCAGCTAGAGATGTAAATTTAAAGGGGAAATGCTGTCATTTAAAACAAAACAAAACCAAAAAAAGCAACTCAGAAAGCCCAGCTTTGAGCATATTCCAGCTCTCGAAACTAGGCCGTGCAACCAAAGCAAAAACCAAGCTGCCACCTTCCCGCGGTGAAGCGGCATTCCCGCAGAGATCCCAACCTCCCACAGGGGAATCAGGGGTGACTGCCAGCCCCAGGAAGCCACTCTCCATCTTGCAGGGATGGTGGTGACCCTCTGCTTGCTGGGATGTGGAGTTTTTGCCAGCTGGGTGCTGGTGGGCGCAGGTGGCGATTGCTGCTGGGAACCAGCTCCTTGCACTCGTATGTGATGCTGGAACCCCAGCACCTGCACCTGCCTCCCACCTCCTCCTCCTCCTCCACACCAGGTGAAAGCTTTGCTGCTGCCGGCCTCAAGCAGCTGGACCAGTCCTCCTGGGGGAAATCCCAAATCCACGCAATTCCCAGCAGGTGGATTTTGAGCGTGTTTTCCAGCAGGCAATGGGACAGGATGGTGGCAGGACAATACACGGGTCTGCCTGCTCCACCCCAGCTGGGATGCATCCTGCCTGCTCTTCGGAAGGACTGTAGCTGTGGAGTATCCCTCTGAGAGGTGAAGAAGGGAAAGGGAAACTGCCTTTCCTCTGCCTCACGCCCTGCTGCCATGACCTTCTGCAGGGGGATAGGATGCAAGCAGCGGAAGCCAAGTGGAAGTCTTGTCATCAGTGAGCAGCAGCAATCACCTGGGGACAGGGTGGGGTCTCCAGCACCATCAGGATTTAAGAGCAGGTTAGACCGAGGTGCGTACCTGGCATGGCTGATGCAGCCTGCTAGGACAGACTCCTGCCTTGGCCGTGTGTCTGATTTGGTGACGTGTATAAATCCACCATCACTGGGACTCTCCTGCCTCGGCAGGAACCAGGAGCAAGTCCAAAACAGAGAGAATCCAAAGCAGAGTGAAACCACGCGCAGCAAGAGAAGACACACAGGTGCCTGCACTGTGCCAACCCGGCACAGGACCAGACCAGGCCAAAAGGTGACAGCCAAACCCTTCATATCCAAATGTTTCTCCTTCTTCCCATCCTGAACCCTTTTCCTGCACCCCCTCTGCCAGGCTGCCTGTATGCCCTGGCTGCCAGGAACTTGGGGCCCTGCCTGCATCTGGCAAGGCATGCAGCACCCACGGCGAGAGGAAATGCACAGCTCGCTCTGCTCCTGCAGGTGTGCCTCCAGCAGACAAAAGTTGTAGGGCAGCTAACAAGGATGGGCAGAAGAGGAAAGACAAGGCAACTCCAGGGTGATATCACATTCCCTGGCCAACTGATGGTCCAGCACCTCCAGGCTCACCTCTGGTGCCCCCAGTGAGGCTGTGGCACGGCTCCATCAGTTAATCCAAAGTTGTGCCATTTCCTCTGATGGCAGAACAAACGGTCCTTCCCTGCCATGAGCCGCCAAGCCTGAGGGATGCTACAGAAAATAATTCTGCACCTCCCCTGTTTCAGGGGAAAATCACTTGGAGTCCCTAGATTTTCCCGCAGAGCTCTCACAGGACTCGACCCTCCAGGCTGGAAAATCCTTAGTGCGCTCTGACAACCTCTGCAGCTCAGGCAGACGCAAGAGATGATTAAGACTGGCTGAAATCTCCCAGGACTCTGACATCTGAGAGGCCCCATGCAAGGCAGAGAACTACCCCGGGCTGCTCCTTGCAACCTGCAACTCCCCTCACCTTAGCACAGAGCTGAAGGGAGACCAGGGACCCAGCGGGGCCAGGAACCAGGTCACTGCTGCTGGTTTCCAGGCAGCAAAGGTTTGGAAGAGCAGAGGATCATTTAGCAGAGCGACAGTGAAGGTTCAGAGCAGAGCCTTCAAATTACACGCTACAGAGCACTTTTCCTGCCTAAAAGGTCTCTGAAATGACTGTGGCGGCTCTGAAACGAAGCACTCTGTATGCAATTGTTCCCTGGGGCTTGCAGCGGAGACAGAGCCGGGAGAGGAGAGGTGGGTCTGCGGTCCCTGGCACGGGCAGCTCCTCATCAGACAAGGATACACACTTCTTCTAGGCTCCACAGCGCAGCACTGCCGCTTCCCTAAATCTCCCTGGTGGTTTCTACCAGCTGTGGTATTTTTTTTTAATTTTTTTCTCTTTTTTATTTCTCACTTCCTGCCTTGAACTTCGCACAGCTCCTGGCCCGGGCTGCAGAGCTGCTGCTCAGGGTGTGGGTGCCCCCAGCCCCGTGCACAGACCCACATTGAACCCCTTCACCATCATCGCTCTCACCATGCCTTGAAGCACACCTCAATCCCGCGGGGAACGGGCAGGGAAGAGCACTCAGGGGGAACATGTCCTTTTCTCTATCTCACTTGACTTCTTCCCATCTTTCTCCACTCCATCCCCCAGCAGCTTGAGGTCCATTTTCATCAGGCAGTGACAGTCACCAGGAGACACAGTCTCAGCACTGGCAGGCACCACTCACAGCCAACCTGTGTCTCACCCGCCGTGGGTCCCCCCACCCTCTGTCACCAGCACACAGGTGACAGCACCCATGTCCGCACAGCCACCACGGCTCTGCTCACCCACCTGGGGCACACACATTGCCACCCTGGGAAAGGCAGCTGTGGGGTAGGAGCGCTCCACAAAGTCTCGGCACTCAACAGGGAACCATTTCTGCCCCACCAAGGAGGCTCCGGCAATGCTCAGGAGCTGGGGCAACGGGAGCTGACCTGGCAGAGCCCTTGGAAGGTGCTGGTAGCACCAGCAATGCCCTTACTCAGCTGGCACAGGGCCCTAGGAGCACTCTCCCATGCAAAACCCCAACTGTTGGGTTTGTTCTTCCACACCATCACTTTGGGAGGTCACCTGAGGGCAGCCAACACGGGCACTGCTGGCAGCCAAGGGGAAAGCAGGCAGGGACCAGTGGCCACAAAAGCTTTCAGCAAGCCAAAATCTGCTCACATCTAAGGGATGGCATCACTCTCCATCAAAGGCAGTGGGGAACAAACGTGCACCCCAACAGCATCCCACTCTGACGTCAGTGAGAACCCCCGGCAGGTCTGCAACGTCAGCCACGACACTTCCATCGGCCGGAGAGCCCTCGGGATGCCGACCCCTGGGCAGCTCAGCACCTCCACTGGGATCCCATCACTGGGATCCCAAGCTGCTCCAGCTGCCCATTCCCAGGGAGAGTGGGAAAGGGGACACACACGCATACACACACACACACACAGAGGAATTTAAATGGAATTTCACAGCTGCAGCAAAAGGGCACAGGAGGGGCTCAGGGCTATCTATCCAAGATGCACCATGTCCCCGCTCGGCATTTCGGCACCGCCGGCCGGGACCGCCGCGGCCACCCGCACCCGCGGGACCGNCACAGAGGAATTTAAATGGAATTTCACAGCTGCAGCAAAAGGGCACAGGAGGGGCTCAGGGCTATCTATCCAAGATGCACCATGTCCCCGCTCGGCATTTCGGCACCGCCGGCCGGGACCGCCGCGGCCCCCCGCCCCCGCGGGCCCGGGGGGGCCGGGGAGCCCCTCCGTGACGTCACCGAGCCAGGGACAGGCTCGCGTTTTGGGGGGATCGAGGCGGGTTTGGGGGGGCTGGAGGGACCGGAACAGGCTAGGGCTGGAAATGCGAGTGCGGTGCGGTGGGAGCGCGGGCGGAAGGGAAGGGAAGGGAAGGGAAGGGAAGGGAA